>JACXGK010008508.1:0-22095 GCA_016801125.1 Novumbra hubbsi | reverse complement strand
TACCAGACAGGTAGTATAACCAGACAATACCAGACAGGTAGTATAACCAGACAATACCAGACAGGTAGTATAACCAGACAATACCAGACAGGTAGTATAACCAGACAATACCAGACAGGTAGTATAACCAGACAATACCAGACAGGTAGTATAACCAGACAATACCAGACAGGTAGTATAACCAGACAATACCAGACAGTTAGTATAACCAGACAATACCAGACAGGTAGTATAACCAGAAAATACCAGACAGGTAGTATAACCAGACAATACCAGACAGGTATAACCAGACAACAGGTAATAAGGAGGCAACAGGATATAACAGGTAATAGGATATAACAGGTATAACCATACAACAGGTAATAAGGAGATAATAGGATATAACAGGTAATAGGATATATCTGGTATAACCAGACAATACTTTACTTTTTTTGGCCTGAATGCTGAACTTTCTATTTCTAAAATTAATTATTTTACCCCTAGAGAAATAAGTAAAGTAAAAGTTTATTTTAAAAAAAAAAGCCGTAAAGGATGGTCACTAGCTGTCGATAAAACATTTGGGGATTCCTTATTAGTTCCCGGTTAGTGTTGATGTATTTGGATTTGTTTCACTTAAAGTAATTGAAACTGTATTTTGTCTCCCAGGATGTGGAGGTGAGCTTCGTATCGTTGTTCGCTAAACTGTCAACCTCTTTCAAATACTCTTTAGGCCTGCTTACCAAAAGGCAGCCTAATCCCTTCAATGTGCTACTTCTGACCAGGGTCCCATGGGTTGGGGTTAGTCCACAATGTATCGTGCCAGTTGGGACTCAAGCTGACAGACTTCCCAAAGCGCCTCCATCACTGCCTCAGCTGACGATCATTGAAGTCTCACTGTTTCAGTTAGATTTTTTTGGGGTGGCTATGTCCTGTAGGAATTGACTGTGTCCCCGTGGGGCTTGGGGAGTCGGGAGAGAAGGGGGATCAGGGATATCCTGGATTAAAGGGGTACCATGGAGTAAAAGGTCAGTGACCTCTTAGTTGTGTGTATTTATTTTCTTGTGTGCACTTGTTTCTTACATTGTGTGATGGTGTGTCTTTGTGTAAATTCCCTACTAGTAGATCGCTACAAGTCAATGAAACCATACCAGTTTTATTTCTTTTTGACGATTTGGTCCACACAAGGAAAAAATGTGATTTTCATCTCAAAACGTGCGTTTGGGTTAGTTAGTGTTAGGGTTAGTCTTGAGGGTTAGGTTAAGTTCAGGCGTGATGGTGTATCCTCTAGTTGTATGTTGGCCTTGATAACATGTTAGATCAAAATACTGTGGGTAGTGTAAGGATTTATTTTAGGGAAAACACGGAGAACTATATTGTTCGGCACAAACAGAGCAAAAACAAACATTTCTGCACGCTGGGGAGCTTGATTTATTGAACTTCTAGGAAATAAAAGCCCCCCCATGTCCATAATTACTAACCCTGCGGGGGGCTCAGAAACAAACAGTCCGAGTGTGTGAATCTGGTTGCGTCTGTCCCCCAGGTGGCGACGGTGTGTGTGAGTGTACCCCAGGGATCCCGGGTCGTCCCGGCCCACGGGGTCCCCCAGGATACGATGGCCTGCCGGGGCCCAGGGGAGAAACCGGGGACTCTGGAGAGACTGGGGACCCTGGCACACGAGGACCACATGTAGGGAGAACACGTGGCCTACAGACCCTTAATTAACCTACATTGGAAGTACAACTGTATAAACGGGCCTCGTTAGTGATTTCCGCCAAGGGTTTTTTACGAATTGGTAATATCCGGTCTTTAGTTTGAGCATGCCTCAGGAACGTGCTCAGGGACGGAACTACAGAGGTTTTCGGCTCGCCGGCTCAGGGATTCGATCTAGCAGTCTTCTGCTCTAAACACTTGGCTACCGGCCACCAGCACAGACAACATGTCCTGTCAACGCAGCTAAATATTATCTCAGTGTCTCAGTCGGTCCTCCCTGAGCTTGTAGCCTTGAGTGGAACAGTTAATCAGGCCGTTTATCCGGATGGTTTTAGGTCAGAGTGTACTGCAAACAGGCTTCTGCTGTGTATCAATAATTCAGATCCTGGCATTTCCCACGTCCTCTGTTTGGAGATATGTGTAATTTATATTGCCTGTCCTACAACCATTAAGGCTCTTTAAATAATGGGATGAATGGAACATCAATACCTCACAACATCTTTCAAAGAGAAAGACGTGTGTATGTGAATATAGTCACAATCTACAAAATTGTTCATATATTCACATACACAAAATGCACTGAACAGGCAAAACCTTGCCCACCGATGTTGATATTCTCTACTACTACACCAGTACTTGTAGTAGTAGGTGTAAAATGTACTATCAGTTCTATGCGTGTGACTGTTTTCTCTTGACATGTTGTTTCTGACGTAGGGCAACCCGGGTCGTCATGGCTACACAGGACAAAAGGGGCATAAGGGGGAGTCCTTGTTGGCCAATTACAAGGGTAAGGGGAAGAGTGTTTGAGGAAGGTCTGACTAGGTGGGTTCTAGAATGTTCTGTTGTCATTCGTCTTGTGTGGGAGGTCTGACTAGGTGGGTTCCAGAATGTTCTGTTGTCATTCGTCTTGTGTGGGAGGTCTGACTAGGTGGGTTCCAGAATGTTCTGTTGTCATTTGTCTTGTGTGGAAGGTCTGACTAGGTGGGTTCCAGAATGTTCCGTTGTCATTCGTCTTGTGTGGAAGGTCTGACTAAGTGGGTTCCAGAATGTTCCGTTGTCATTCGTCTTGTGTGGAAGGTCTGACTAGGTGGGTTCTAGAATGTTCTGTAGTCATTCATCTTGTGTGGAAGGTCTGACTCGGTCGGTTCCAGAATGTTCTGTTGTCATTCGTCTTGTGTGGAAGGTCTTACTAGGTGGGTTCTAGAATGTTCTGTTGTCATTCGTCTTGTGTGGAAGGTCTGGTTCTGCCCTGTTCTGCCCTTTTCCAGTGCCTTTGTTTTAACAAAGGAATTTAATATGGAATTGCCACAGTCATTTTTAATAAGGATTGTAACATTCCAACTGCATCCGTTCTATCACATCAGCTCCCATTCAGCAACACATTTAAACATGCACGAAACAGGTAGTCTGTCATTCCAAAGCAACATTTTTTATCTGGTCTTACCGAGTAAAACACCACTTAACTCAGCTGGTTCTTTCATGCAAAGGAAAGTAACAGTAACATTTGACTGTTTAGAGTGTCACTATCTGATCCCTGTGGGAACTGAACCAGCAACTTTTCACCAGACTGCCACCTGCTTAGCCAGGCTGATTTAAAATGCTGTGGTCAAATGACATTTGAATGGAATTGCGTACGTTAAATTGCCTAATCAATCCCCTTCACAGTAAAACGCACGTGTTGACCCATGTTATGGCCTGTTGGTTTGGTCCTTTCATTGGGCAGGTGAAAGGGGTGACCCGGGCTTGGATGGTCCCAGTGGGCCTACAGGATCCTCTGGTCTGACAGGACCCGCTGGCTTTCCTGGAGCTGTGGGAGACCCTGGACCCCCGGTGGGTCAATCGACTATTGCTGGGCAACCAATAGACCACGGTTAATGTGTTTTCCAACTCCCTGTGATGTTTTGTTATCCATCAGGGTGACAGTTATGGCGGACCCAGGGGTGAAAAGGGGTCCCGGGGACCTCCTGGTCTCCCAGGCCTTCTTGGAAGACCGGGACCCCCGGGCCCCGCTGTTCCAGGCCACCAAGGACCATCTGGGCCTCCAGGGGACACGGGGCCCACAGGTCCCCCTGGACACCTTGGGTCAGCCGGACCTCCAGGTAGGAAAGATGGTGAATTACAGCCACATTCAGACAGACCCAGCCCCCTACTTCACTCTGGTATTTATGGTTGTACTTGTTTCACCTGTGATAATAAGTATTACAAGAGAGGGAGGATGCATCTTTTGAATTTGCAAATGTCCAATAGACAATCAGCATGTTGGGTTGCATCTTGCATCCCAAACTATGTCACTCCAGTGGCAATACTGATATATTAGGGCTATTTTCTGATTTCACACTGTGAAAATTGCTCTAATGATAAACTGCTGTAATATTTTCAGTGCCACCTGAATGTAGATACTGTGTTGTTTTAGAACTATCAAAGTATTTTGTTCTGCAAAGAAATCGCTGGATGTGTTACTGAAGGGAACATTCTTTGTTTGACTCGTCAGGGGAAGTTCTACCATGCCCCCCCCACAACGTGGGCCGGCCTGGCTCCAAGGGTCCACCAGGCCTCCCAGGTAACCAACCTGTGTGGGTGTGTGTGCATTTCCCAGCATGCTTTGGGAGTCTGAAATGTGATTGGTCGATAACCCATCCTGATTGGACCCCACAGGTATTTCTGGGCCACCGGGACCACCTGGTTTCCCAGGTACACCAGGTGTTGTTGGACCGAAAGGCGTGCCAGGTGATGACGGAGCCCACAGGGACTTCGGACCCCCAGGTAATGCCTGAAGATGAACACCTGACACGGGCATTTCATTCATTACTATACAGAGTTTAGTGGATGGTTGGTTAGCAGGCTTTGTTGGGTTGGTTTCCTCAGTCAGGGGCTCTGGTATAATCAAAGCAGCGTCTTTATGTAATGGACTGATCAAATGTCCACTTGAGGTCACTGTTACTCCAACAAAATCTGGATTCAGTAAATCGAAATTTAATGGACTGAGGAGAAGTCGAATACTGTCCTGCGGTCTGATAAATCAAAATTTGACATTACTTTTGGCAGTGACGTGGTCTCCTCAGTTCCCAAACGCTTATGGAATTTTGTTAAAAGAAGAAACGTGTTGCTGGCATTAAATAAAAACTGGTAGTGCGGTCTGTGCAACACATTGCCCCTTGGGGATGATTCATATTCATGACTACTAACTTACTAATATCAGAAAGGGAACTCTGGTGTGTTGGTATTCGGACAGTATTTGAGGGCTAAAGACTCTTGCATGGACCGACATCTTCAGGACACCGCGGAGGTGTTGGAGATGATGGTAAACCTGGCATTCCTGGAGTGACGCTGGACGGACCGCCGGGACCCCCCGGACCGCCGGGACCTCGGGGCCTCCAAGGACCTCCTGGAGACGCCCTCGACGCCAGACGCGGTCCCCCAGGTTCACCCGGGCCACCTGGGATAACGGGACCTAAGGGAGCCCCTGGTTTTGCAGGCCCCCAAGGGCCTCCAGGTGCAGCCAACTCTCTCTTAAAACACACACACGGCATTTCCACTGCCAACTACGACAGGGACCACTGTAGTTTGCGGAACTGAGGGGCGTACTGGACATTTTAGGGATGTTACATGCTCCCAGCAGACACTGGGGTCTTACCGTGCACCGAGCGCAACTCTAACTGGGCTGGAATTTTACAACAGGGGTACAAGGCCCGTCTGGAGCTTTGGGTTACAAGGGTCCACTAGGAGATCCAGGGGATCCTGGACCGACTGGCAACCCAGGTCAATCAGCCCATAAATGTAGACAGAATGGAGCTCCCGGCTCACCAGGAACACCGGGTCCATCTGGACCTAGAGGTCCACCAGGTGAGCCTCAGACGATCCCCCAGAAAATCACTGATTAAAACATACCAAAGGGCACTTAGTATTATGAAAGCACTTTACTGAAGAAAATGACATGTGGGATGCAAATCTTAAGTATTTGGACTATGATACATTTTCTTATTTTTGTCTCGACTCTGTAGTTAAATAGTACATTTTACAGTATTTTAATCTCTATAAATAGTGAAGCTGTGCCTTGTCAGTTGTTCTTAATTATCTGCCACATGATTGTCGGTTTGACTACTATGACTATTCAGATTTTTTGTCTTCATGGTTTATAGCTGAGGTAAGGGGCCCTTTTTAGAATGGGTCATTTACTGCTGTATCTGCTGTATCTCCTCAGGTCTTTATGGCGACAAAGGATCACGTGGCATCATGGGTCCTCCTGGGCACGGACGTCATGGTGCCCCAGGGAACCCTGGGTTGCCAGGCCCCCCCGGCCCTCCTGGGGCCAAAGGTTTGAGTGGGTTGCTGGGTGACCACGGAGACCCAGGTTCACCAGGAAGTAAAGGTAAACCTTGTCCCATCCGAACAGGTAACGACATGTTGTCTTTCTCTGGTGTTTTACTGTGTGGTTCTTTATGCGCCTATCCATCATTAACAATCTTAACAAGGCCATGCTTTGGATGTCCACTGGCAATGATTTGATTAAAAGGACTAGTACTTAGTTTTGACTACAGAATACTTCAGGTGGGAGTTTGCTAGGCACCAAACAGACAGAATCTGTCAAATGAAAGTATGTTTGACATTTTTGTCATTATCGTTGTTACAAACATTTGCAATCGGTTGCTCTGATCGATCAATGACTGTCATTGTTATCCAATGACGACGACTCCAGACAATGTTGTGGTCCACAGGGCCGAGGGGCCATCCCGGCAGGGACGGTGTGACCGGGCCTTGTTCCCCAGGCCAGCCTGGCAACCCAGGACCACCCGGTAGCCAAGGGGAGAGAGGTTTTAGAGGACGAGACGGTCAGCCAGGAGATCTGGGGGTCAAGGGAGCTAAAGGTACCTGGGTTTTACAGTACATAAACAATATATCTACAGTACATCAACAATATATCTACAGTACATCTACAGTACATCAACAACATATCTACAGTGCAACTACAATATATCTACAGTACATCTACAATATATCTACAGTACATCTACAGTACATCTTCAGTGCATCTACAGTACATCAACAGTATATCTACAGTACATCGGTCCTCTGAGTATAACACTGGTTCACTTTCTCTGGCCCGTCCTCAGGTCGCAGAGGTCTTCCAGGACCCACCGGTTTAATAGAAAGGCTGTTGCTAAAAGGACAGAAGGGCGTCCAAGGACCGCCTGGAGAAGACGGCTTTTTGGGACCCAGAGGTGAGAGAGACATAACAGCAGTCCCCCCCTCTGCAGGGTTGACGTCACGTCACCAGCTGCACCAGCACATCAACAACGGGTTAAAACCCAGGGGAGCAGCTCTGCTACGGGTTCTCTTAGAAAATGCAGAAAAACACTTGCAGGTCGTGTGATACTACATTACGAGGACAAACATAATGATACGGCACTCTAACGTTAAGAAAGGTCAAATGCAACTTTTTGATTCTTGTGTGGATAAACAATGGATTTTTTTTCTCCCACAGGTAGCAAGGGTCAAAGGGGACCACCGGGCAGACCAGGTGTGGATGGGTTGGATGGTCCGACTGGACATGAAAAGGGAGCCCAAGGACCACCTGGTCGACCAGGCCAAACTGGACCCCCGGGAGCCCAAGGACCTGAAGGTCCTTTGGGTGTTGCAGGGTTTCCAGGACCAGTCGGACATCAGGTATCCAATATTAAGAGCACATTTATTGCCGTTTTAAGAGGGTCTCTGAAGTAAGGGCAAAGTTCAGATCAGATTGTAATTTAATTTCAATTCCATGCGGTTAAGGAAATCCAAATCCAATCCCATATTGAAAAGCATCAGGCTATTTCCTCAAAGTAGAAGCAGTTAAAAAAGGACCTGAACCCTGATTGCTCTGCCAGTGACTGTTTGTTTGTGTCCCTTGCAGGGGGACCTTGGCTACCCGGGCCCTTCCGGCGCACCAGGCCATCCAGGACACCAGGGGTTAAAGGGTGAGAACAGAGACAACAGACACTGAAAGGTGATGAGGTGGTCAGAAAACGACAAATACTGACAAACGATGGGGTGGTCATAAACAGACAGTACTGACAGGTGATTGGATGGTCATATACAGACAGTACTGACAGGTGATGGGGTGATCATAAACGTCAGAACTGACAGGTGAAGCATGTTCATATACATACCGAGGATCAGAGTGCTAGAATTACTGACTTTTGACTTCATGCCAAACTGAAACTCTGACCTTAAACCCTCTCCTTCAGGTGACCGTGGAGACACCATAGCAACCCCAGGCCCTCCTGGACCCCCCGGTTCTACTGGAGACGGCAGACCAAGCAGTGGTACTTTGGCAATAAATTCCTCTTCCCTAGTACAGTGAACAACAGGACCCCTGGCCACGGCCTGTGGATCAGGACCATTACCGTTGGAAACAAACCAACTGTCACAAGCATGAATATTTTAGCTTTTAGATAATCACTTTTAGATAATCACTTTTAGATAATCACTTTTAGATAATCGCTTTTAGATCCCGGGGTATGTCGAGAAGACACAATTAGTTGATAGCCCAGAGCTCAGACCCAGAACATTTCAACCAGAGTGTTAAAAGTCTTCCAGAAGTAGGCTTGGAATGAACATCCCCAGGTGTCCAGACTCCTGAAATCAGGCATGAATAATCAAATAATAGTAAAGAATGAACATTCCCGAAACACAGTGTTGCCAGGAGGAATGTGCACCACCAACCAGTAGGCATACTGACCCATGTTGGTGGTGTCGCATGGTTGTGCGTTGTGTATGACAGAACTGGGTACTATTGATGCATGACCATCTCTTTCCTGTCCACTGTCATGTGCTTTCTCCTTGCATGACCGTGATGGAACACTGCTTGTCCAGAATGTGACGGTGAGTCATCATGGAAACCACATAGAATTCAGTCCCATTCAGAAAGGAGCCACCCTAATTGTTCCTCTGTGTCCCCAGGCGGGGAGCCAGGAGATCCGGGGGAACCAGGACACCGAGGACTTCTGGGACCACCAGGAGTACTGGGTGTCACCGGAGACCCAGGCCCGCTGGGAGGCCCAGGTAACAGACGGAATAGTCGAAAAGGAATCCTCTGGAAGTCCAACTCCGACTTCAAACCATTGTGGTCTGAGGTGTTTAACTGTGTGTGTTTGCGTATGCATTATCATGCAGGTCTCCCTGGGCCCCAAGGTCCGAAAGGTCATCAAGGACCCCCAGGGCCTCCCGGAAGACCTTTTGAAGGTCAAGGTCCTGATGGTAATCCAGGTGTGCCCGGCCCCCCAGGTAACTCCCTAACGACAGTATGTTCTGTATCATTTAAAGGTTTGGACATGCCTACTCATCCAAGGGTATTACTTTATTTTGACTATTACCCACATGAAGACATTAGTGTCAGTGTAAGTGAGAAAAGTGTTAAACAAATCAAAATACATTTATATTTTTAATTCTTCAAAGTAGCCGTCTTTTGCCTTGATAGGAGCTTTGCACACTCGAGGGCCTGATTCACGCGGTCTCCGTTGAATCTCTCAATCAAATGTTGTGATGTGTCCGTTATTTTAAACCGTCTATTTGCGCTGCAACCTGAGTTGCAGTTAATTGCCGATTTCTGGGCATCAAAGTAATGATGGACTGTCGTTTCTCTTTGCTTCCTCGACCTCTGGCTGGACCTCTCCACAGGGCCCTCAGGAGCCCCAGGTCTGGACGGTTTGGATGGGCTACGAGGTCAAAAAGGACCGAAGGGGGCTAAAGGTGAGGCACACGTATGGATCCGTTATGGTTTCCAAAAACGATTAATATTGACAAACCAGGTAGATTACAACAGTCCAAGCTGACCAAAATCTTGGGAGTTGCCAAACCGTGTCGGAGGGAAAACGGCAGATACTGGATCCAGTAGTCCGAAATGCAGAGCCTCTTGTTTAGAGAGTGAGGCTGACATTTCATAATCTGCAATATAAGACATTAGTCTTCCACCTACAGTGGCAGCCATGTTAGCCACCTATCAACAATGCATGGAGATGCGTTTGACTGTCTGTCATTAGAGCAATATTAAACATTCGTAAAGACCGTTCTAAATGCACGCGTCTGTCGTGTTCTCTTTTCCAGGACCAGATGTGTCTGGCCCACCGGGTCCCCGTGGGTACCCCGGACTGAAGGGTCGCGGGGGACCCCCCGGTCCCCCAGGAATCAGTGTCCCCGGACCTCAAGGCCCAAGGGGAACCCCAGGTTACCAAGGTACTATGGGTCAATATCAGGGGTATTCAAATCTGTACCTAGAAGCCAGTTACACTCCATTATTTCACCGTAACCCCGTAATTAAGGACGTATTTAGTTTTTGGACACCAGATGGGTGCGATTAATGATAAGGTAAAACTGAAAACCAGCAGGCTCCGGACCTCGCAGGGTAAGAGTTCAACTTCCCTTTGGTCTATATCTCACTGCAGTGGTATGAAAACCAGTTAGGAGGATTTCCTGTAATCTGACGATTGATCTGATGTTTAATAACCTAATTTCAAATGCGGTCAAATGCGATGAAAATGTAATAGAAGAGATTGGCATGGGATTATCTCTCCATTTATAGACATACATACAGTCATGTGAAAAAATCAGGACACCCCATGAAATATTTAACTAAATGTATGGATTCGCTGTTGATTGGTTTGGTTGTCGACGGAATATTAAGAAGATGAGCCACTGTGGAATTTCTGAGTAGTTGATTGAGGATGCAATGTCCCCCAGGACCCCAAGGACCTCCTGGTATGGCAGGCGGTCCAGGCTTCGA
This sequence comes from Novumbra hubbsi, assembly GCA_016801125.1. Taxonomy (NCBI): domain Eukaryota; kingdom Metazoa; phylum Chordata; class Actinopteri; order Esociformes; family Umbridae; genus Novumbra; species Novumbra hubbsi. The sequence continues at coordinate 11,648 of JACXGK010008508.1, read as the reverse complement.
GTGCACAGAATATCACAGGGGACCCAGCGGAGACCCGGGGAACCATGGTGTTCACGGACCTCCAGGTATGTCTGTCTAACAGGGCATGCGTGTGTCAGGATTCTTGTTCTTGCCTCAGTACTCCAGTGTTGTGTTTTGCAGGACCACCTGGGGACCCAGGCCCCCCTGGTCTGGCAGAGTGCTCCCATGGAGACCCAGGGCCCCCTGGTCTACCAGGGCCCCATGGCCATAAAGGACCAAGAGGTCCTCAAGGATCCCCAGGACCTGCAGCTATCCCAGGACCTCCAGGACCCAAAGGTAACCGCAAGACACGCATGAATCCCAATCTGAAGAGGGTGTTCATTTCCCCTTCTACCTCCTCAGTATTATCCTGTGTTGCGCCTCTTATTCCTTTCTGCTAGGTCGCAGAGGCCCAGTTGGAAACATGGGCCATGAGGGACCAAAGGGCCCGCCAGGTGGCTATGGCCTCTGGGGGCCCAAAGGTGACAAAGGCAGTTACGGAGATGCAGGTAAGCCCTGGGACCAACAGAGCTAGCAGGGACGGTTCTCCCTTGTTCAGCGAGAACCGTCTGACAGGTTGGTTCCTCTGAATCCACCTGCAGGTCCCAAAGGACGCCCCGGTGGGGTGTTAAATGCTGCCGGTATAAACCCAGAACCTCCTGTTGGGGACCCTGGCCCTCCAGGACCAGCTGGTCGACCTGGGCCTCCGGGCAGCTCTGGTTCTCATGGGATCCCTGGACATCATGGTAGGTGACCTAATGAAACAGTGGTGTGTGTGTTATTCATGTGCCCGGTTCTAAGTGTGTGTGCGCTCGACCTTCACGCGAACTGAGTCGTGTTGTCTGTGTCCCTCACAGGTTCTAAGGGCCCTGCCGGGTCTCACGGGCCCCCAGGGAGACCAGGAGCTCCAGGTCCGACTGGACCTGTCGGACGCCCAGGTGATCCTGGACATAGGGGTTTTGTTGGAAATCAAGGTAAAGACAAACCGGCGCAATATGGACTCTCACCTTTCTTAAACAAACATCTAAAATCCCACCATGCCTCCCCCGTCACCGGGGCAACAGGTCCCCCAGGTCCTCAGGGGGTCCCTGGCTACACCGGCTCAGCAGCCTCTGTGAGTTCCGGCTTCCTGCTGGTGATCCACAGCCAGTCGGCGGAGGTTCCCCAGTGTCCCGAGGGCAGCGCCCCCCTGTGGACGGGCTACAGCCTGCTCTCCCTGGAGGGACAGGAGAGAGCAAACACACAGGACCTGGGTAGGCCTCCTTCAGTCGCCCTGTCTGTCTTCTGTTTGTGACCGCGTGAAAAAACACTAGTCCTCCGTCCCCCCAGGCCAGGCCGGCTCATGTCTTCAAGTCTTCAGCACCATGCCCTTCGCCTACTGCAACAGTGGCACCTGTGACTATGCCAGCCGCAACGACAAGTCCTACTGGCTGTCCACTACAGCCGCCGTACCCATGATGCCCGTATCGGGCCTCCACATCCGTGCCCACATCAGTCGCTGCGCCGTGTGCGAGACGGCCTCGCCCGCTGTGGCGGTGCACAGCCAGGACACAGCCGCCCCCGTCTGCCCTCCCGGATGGAGGAGCCTGTGGGCTGGGTATTCTTTCCTCATGGTGAGTGTGGGGCGGTGGGAGGGTCTGGTGAGTGTCGAGTGGTGAAAGGGTCTGGTCAGTGTGGGGCTGTGGGAGGGTTTGGTAAGTGTGGGGTGGTGGGAGGGTCTGGTCGGTGTGGGGCGGTGGGAGGGTCTGGTCGGTGTGGGGCTGTCGGAGGGTCTGGTCGGTGTGGGGTGGTGTGAGGGTCTGGTTGGTGTGGAGCTGTGTGAGGGTCTGATAAGGGTCTGGTGGTGGGAGGGTCTGGACGGTCTGGGGCGGTGGGAGCGTCTGAGTGAGTCAATGTTAATTGCGTGTGTGTGAGCCTATTATCCGTATGGCAGCAGTGTGTGTCGTTCACACTACGCCCTCCGTTCTCCAGCACTCCGGGGCGGGTGGCGAGGGCGGCGGCCAGTCCCTGAGCTCTTCGGGAAGCTGCCTGCGGGACTTCCGCACCCAGCCCTTCCTGGAGTGCCAGGGCCGACGGGGCACGTGCCACTACTTCGCCAACATCTACAGCTTCTGGCTGACCCGAGGGTCCCCGGGCGGTAAGCCCCCGGCGCCTCTTGTGCTAAAGGCCGGCGAGGAACAACGCAGACACGCTAGCCGCTGCCATGTGTGTGCCAGGGGCTGAGCCAACGATGCCGTTGCCACAGGTGTGCCGTTGCCTGGATTCATTTATTTTATGGTGCTGATTCGCCTGCTGGGAGACGTGTGTAAATCTCTCTTTGCTTTGCGCCACGCATCGCTGTCTTCTGATAATATCAACACTCTACTCCGACCCCCCTGCGTTTCTACAACTGTAGTTAGGTCCAATGACGCGTTTGCCCATTCATAGTCGTTTCTTTCCCCTGTAGAGGCGTTTGTCGGTGCGCGAGAGCTTCCAAAATACTGTCCCGTTTTTTCACCACGGTGGCTAGTTTAACTAAACCCTGCGGTGCGTTGCTGTCTGTCTTTGTCAACAGACTGCAAGGTTAACTAATGTGAAGGATGACCGGGAAGTGACAAAGAGAAAGAAGTGTGAATGCATCGGCTTCCCCAGAAACAGAAGAAAAACAAAGACTACAGGCGAAGAAAAACGTGACGAAGATCATGTTAATGTATTGTTGAAAATGGAAACAAATATTAGTGTTGCTTTGATATCCGTGTTATGCAATGTATTATCTATACTACAGCCATTAATAGGATCACAGTGGTCAGTTTTCTTTTGTACAGGCAAGCACACTTGGGTTGTACACTGTATTGTTTTCATGTGAAACGACAAACGAGATGTGAATTATGTCTGTGTCTTGGTGTAAATATCCATATGGTTTCATGCTGGTGCTGTGATAATTACAGAGCTGCTCTCATCGTAGACAATCCTCTTTTAAATTGTGCTTTGCCATGTTTTTATTACATAGAAGCGTATACTTTTTTTGTTCTTTCAAACAATAAAAAAATCCCCTCAAATCACGTGACTTACAGAGACGGTCCATTAACTGCCAGATTCTCAACTACGCTGTGATAAGTTACAATGAAAATCAGGCACAATATGTACAATATTTATCCCGCTTAATCTGAGGAGCATGTTAAGACCAGAATCACAGACACATATTTCACCCAGGAGTCCCAGCTCTTCCACAGTGGGTTGAAGCTCATATTTATTTCTCCCGACACAACAGAACCCATGTGACAATCAGCATACAGTACTTCTTTATCTCCAACGTGTTTTTGTATCTTTTTTTTTTTAGCAATAAGAGAACACCCAGTGCATTAGACAGATGACTGACAGTGCTGTGCTCTACCTACCTTTCACAGTGCACAATTGTATACAAACACACAAAAATAAAAAGAAAAGATTGTACATCATTACGCGTTTCCAACCTGCACCCATCCACCGCGTGGAGCAAAGTGAATGTTTAAAACAATCATTTCAGAGTAGACCTGCATACAGTGTAGCTTGGCACACTTTCACACACACACACACACAGGTATAAAGGACAGAAAATGTCTGTTACTGCGAAGGCCCGACCAGTCGCTCACGCTCCCCCAGCAGTCCTTCGGTCCCTGCAGGCCAGCTGCACGCGTCTGCCAATGGAGGGACAGAGTTCCTTGTGGATCTCCGTGTCTATTGATCTACTAGGGAACTCCTGACCCGGCCAAGGACTTTGACCACTCTGCTGGCCACGCAGGTGCATGCTGGTCCATAAGAACCGGAGTGGGAGGAGCGTGGAGACATGGATCCAGATGTTGAGTTTTAAGTGTGATGGATGATGACTGGTGGTTTCGTTTTCGATAATGCTTCTTTACCATGATCTCCATGCCGTTGTGTTCATTGGCAGGCAGCGCTGTTGACACCCTGTAGGTGCCAAGAATCAGCCGGCCCCTAAAATGGATGCCCACCGAGCGGCCAATCATAGGAGGAGGGGGAGGGCGCACCGTGACAGCCAGTAACTGATGACGGCATGTCACAGACAGCCCATTGGCCATGACCGCGCCACTCAGCCAGCCAATGATGACATATTCCTTGGCCCAGCTCCACTGCTCTCATTCTTACACAAAAATATATACGCATATTTATTCCAGAGTTAATTCTTAAGCAAGTGCAATGACAGTCTACTGTAAGCATAAGCATTTGTCTAAAAAGCCTTTACGCCGATTGGGCCGTGTTACAGTCGGCGTTCGTAGCCATGACAGCAAATGGCCGACAGCCTCGTGGGCTTCTGAGCGGTCGTCAACGGGCAAAGAAACATAGCGCAAGGTTCAGCGCGAAAAAACATCGTAAAAAGGCATCTGGCAGAAGTAAATTAATCCACAAACACAAATAGAATATATTCATATATATCTCATGAGCGAGTGTTCTTCAATCTGATTATATAATCTTGAGGACCCATTTAAAAGACAAGGTAGAAACAGTACAGGGATCGGGGACAACAAACAGCCCGCTCGCCCCTTGTACATTTTTTTTTGTATCCAGGCCGTCACAACGGCAAATGTTTTCTGCTTGAGGGCAAGCGGGTACAGCGACGTGCAGAGGATTCTGGTCTCATCATTGTCCCAGCCCAGAAAAGGTATCCCAGTACAACGTCACCAGAGTGGCCCAGCCCCAAGCGGAATAACAAAGCGATCAAGTCGTTCGGCGCCTCGTCTCAGGGACCGGGGAGTTGGACGCCGAAGCGTGACGGAACGTGTCACCTGGCCGCGACACTGTTGGCACCTGCAAATCAACGGTCAACAGAAATCGGGAGTCAATCGCGACATCGGTTCGAAAAAGTCTTCAGCTTCAGGGACGAACCTCGAGTTTGCAACCTGGAATTGTGTGCAGGCCGACTGTTTCAAGTCAGGCCTATGCGGTTTTTGGGAGTTTCCAGTTGTCGTTGAAAGCACCGCCGACGGAAGTCTGGGATTTCCAAATTACCAGTTTGAGTCATTTTAAACATGAGCCTAATGTACGCTGGCAAGGTTCATTGCAGAGCAGAGGCCAGACCTGAACTATTGCCACCAACCCATGTTAGATAACCAACCGCTACAAGGGCCTAACAGCCATGATTTACTTCCACAAGCTGGTTTGGACTAATAGATTTGTCCTGACCTTTATTCTCCATGATCCAGCCTCATAACTGTAACTTTGCAACATAAAAATTAAGCCTCTTAATTAGCTCCCAGAAATCTAATTAATTAACCGAGGTTTTGGCCTTTTGCGACCGATTCAATAGCTGGGAGCGTAATCAAAGTGTGCAACTTTGCCTCTTCTTTTATAAATGTTACCCTTCATTAAGTCAGCTCCTCTTTACAGGTTTTTTGGTTGTGTGTCAGTTCATGCTTACAATTTCTCCTCAGTAAACTTGTCTACTTACTACATGCCAACCCATCGGCTTTCAAACAAATCTTTGTCAAAGGCTCTGACTGACCACATAGCTTGAGAACATACAAACTGAAGCACAGGATTCCTGACCTTGTTCAAGGTCCAGGAGAAGTATGGTACATTCTGGAACACATTGGCCCAAGGCCTAATAGAAACCTATGGCGACTGCGTCATTCAACTTAAAACAGATACAGTGACTTGACAGTCAAAACATCTTCCACTCACAAGAGTGCTTTGAGCACTGCAAATCCGTTGAGTGTTTGGCGTAAAGAATTTTACTTGATAGATTATGCTTTAAAATGTAAAATACCAACAACAAAACGTTAAAAAAAAACATCGGTCTACACCTATAAAGTTTTTGCTGCTTCATCCCTTTTAGATTAGAAAATATCTATTCATACTAAGTATATTACATGGAGACACACAAAATAGAAAAATATCAAATATCACTGGTGATGATAAGAAAACATGACAACCTGAACAAGCGGAAATATTGCTATGGTAACCAACATTGTCCTTTGACATCAGCGATCCCCCCTGGTATATTGGCTGCCTCTGGCCCCGCCCTCCTGATGTGGAGTGGGCCAATCAGTAGGCACAGAGTCCAGGAGGGGGTTGGACACGGGGCCAAGTGGATTCAAGTCAAATGGCGGTGTCCCAGAACACAGTGGTCTGTGTGGGGTACGGTGGAGGCCGCATCTTTTTGGCCACGTTGCTTTTCCCCCAGGTGGGGAGGAGGGGCAGGCTCTCCTGCTTGCACAGGTTCCTGTCCGGGGGGTTCCTGTCCGGGGGGATCTTCTCTGGGGGGCGCTGTCTGGAGCGGATCTCCATGCACAGGGTGCGCTTCCGTTCGATCTGCTCCAGCATCGTGCTGTCCCCGCACATCCAGGGCATCTGGGGTACCTGGGAAGACGGGAGCAATTTGGGAGAGAACATCGATTACACGTCCAGAGTGGAAAACGAACACCAAATGATGTTTTTCCGGGTGTCGGGTTGGCAGTAGACAGGGCTTTGTCTGGACTTACCTGGGCCTCTGGAGCTTGCCTCTGTGGTGTCCCCAGGGGGGAAGGTGTAACTGGGGCTGATGAGGAGCGGCCATACTTTTGAAGTGCCGGTTTCAACTCTATATTAACACACAAATGCATCTCATTTGATGTAGCTCTGTTACATGCAAGATATACAAATGTAGGCTTCCACATGATTGAATCCTTGTCCATTGTTGTCAGCAGAATGCCAGAATAAATGGTGGTATTTGACTTTAATATGTTTTAATGCCAAGCTTTCAACTTAAAAAGCATCTTTATACACTGTGTCGAGAGTATTAGACAGGTATTTATTTATTTTATTCGTAGTTTAAGGTAGTGGAGTGAGCAGAAAGACAGGAATTTAACGGCTGCGGGTTACTGCTGAATGACTCGAGCCCCACACCGCAGCGCGAAAGTCCAGTCCTTCCCGCCAACTCGGAACGAGTTTGACATTAGATGTGCACAACTGGCGAAGTTCGTAATCGTAAGGAAATTTGATTATTTCGTTTGTACAGCTACACTTTCTGGTATATATTAAATATATATGAATTATCCTTATAACATGAATTAAATCAACGTCAAAACTCATTCAGCCTACTGAATAATAGCACTACATGTTAAAAAAAAAACGAAAATATCTTTACAGACTTTCAATGAACATTACAAATCTTTTACGAATTTCAATCAAAATTGTTTGTTCTGTGAAAGCAATACGATTCCGCAAACCGTCTTAGCCTACTAAAGCCAAGCGAAACACCAGATTTAAAAAAATATGTTATAATTTGTTAAGATGGTTTTGCTTCCTGTATTATACGCGCTAAACAACTAAGTAGGCGAACGACCAAGTAGTCGTTTATGAAAATAGTTATTATTCCGACATTATTTAATGCCTATTACTTCAAAAGTAATGTCATATGTTTTAGGCTAAGTAGACCTTAACAAATGCGCCCCAACATTAATAATCTTTTCATAAAATATATTTTTAATAATTGGTTTAACCCTTTTACCAATAATTGTGGAAGACGAGATCAGAAGTGAATTTCTTTGCTCCTTTCGTTTTCCAAACCAGTCAGTTAATATTCATATGGTTTGATTTTGCGTACCAGCACCTGACTGGCAGCATGTTATCGCTATCAAAAGTAAAGAAACTCTAGGAACTCCGTGCATGCTTGACGATGACACCTGTAATGTGTTCAAATATTTGACGCTTCCTGTTCCCTGGTTTGCGGTTCAATGTCAACCCTCACCTGTACTGCCGGAGCCCAACACCATGGGAGGGCTGCCCGCATGTCTTGCGTGCCGAGTCGGCGTGGCCATGGACGACTGTTGCCCCAAAACACCGTTCTTCTCTTGTGCTTTTGACTGCTCACCGCCGTGGCTCCCTCTGTCTCTGCTATCACGCCGGGCCAAGGCCTCAGAGCTGGGGCCTATGCGCTCTTTGTTGTCCCGCCTGGGATCTACCCCGTTGGGATTCTTGCCGTAGCTGTCGCGCCGCGGGGGCAGCTCGGAACCGTTGCAGCTACGATCCTTGCTGTCACGCCGGGCTTCCGGGCCATTTCTCGCCGGCTCTTTGGTGTCGTGCCGTGGCGAGGGCTCCACTCCGTTGTAGCTGCGCTCTTTGGCCTCGTGTCTCGACTCCGGGCTGTAGCCTAACTTGTCCCGGTCTCGGCTGTCGCGTCGGCACTCGAGGCCGTTTCTGGGCGAGTCTCTGTTACCGCTACACTGTCTGGGTAGGAGCTCCGGGGGCGGGTCCGTTCGCTCCTTGCCGTCGTGTCTAGAGTCGGCCGCGTTCCTGGTCCGGTCTTTGCTGTCCTGCCGGGGAAGAAGTTCCGGTGGGTTCTGGTGGCCGGGCCTCTCCTTGCTGTCGTGCCCGGTCTCCGCGCCGTTCCGGGGGGAGTCTTTACTGTCCATCAACGGCGTTGGCTCTGCGCCGTGGACACTTCTGTCATGACTGTCGCGCCGGGGCTTCCGCTCCGTGCTGCCGCAGCCCCTGCCCTTGCTGTCCCGTCGGACGGGCGGGGGCTCAATCGTACCCGGGTCTTTACTGTCCCTCCTCGCCAAGAAGGGCTCAACGCTGCTGCCCCGGTCCTTGGCGTCGCGTCGGTGAGACGAGGACTCCTTGCTCCGCTCCTTGGTCTCTCGCTTGGACTCCTTGCCGTGACCATGCCGTGACTCCTTGCCGTCGCGCTTGGACTCGCCGTGAGACTTGCCCTTGACGGACTCGGCTGTAACGGAGAAGCACAGTCAGTCTGACCCGTACAAACCAAGGGGGCTTCCACGCATGAGACTAGGGAAGGCGATATAAAGGAGGTTTAAAAATTAGGCTAAAGCAAAAAATAATTTGGTAAACACAGATGTCAGTTCCACTGGTTCGCCACCTGGTGTCACCCATGAGCTCTGAGCAATAAGGATGCTGGGATGAGGTCATGAAGCGTGGTGTTACTGGGAAGTGCTTCTGATGCTGTTGTTGTTGTTTCAGTTGACAGATGTCATAGTGGCATTTCGCAGGATATGAAATGCATGGAATTGGCCTACTATTATTACACAGTAGACAAAAGGCCAGTTTCAATGCATTCTCATTTCACAATATATTCTTTTGCTGTACTATTTCATCCTATTTGCTAAGATATTTTTAGACCAATGTAAATTATTAACAAATTTCCCCTTTCTTGCACAAACATGTTAAAGCTGTTCTTTCCTGGACACCGTGAAGAATGTTATAAACCATTGTTTCTCTGGGAAAAACATACTAACATGGTCAAGATCAACAAAAACCATGCTAATCGATCATCCCTGGTTGATCCCTTGCACAAAGCACTTTGGTAGATCACCGACTCGCCAGAAGTCCAATACGACAGGCTGGCGCCACGTGTCACCGGTGTGTGTCAGTTTGGCTGGCTGCACTGTCTCATCCAATGGCTTCGTAAGGGGTGATTAACCAGTGTATAAGTGGGTCATGGCGGTTAGCTGTGTTTCCATCGTGCCTGGGAGGGGGAGTTATCAACCTTCCCGTCAGCGAGAGGACAGCGTGACTACGCCTGACCAATCAAAGAGTGTGGCTCAGATACCCAGCCCAGGCCACAGAACGTTGGGCGACCTGCCCGTTATTTTAGGGCACAGGTGCTTCGCTGGATGAAAAAAGTATAAAGTAATTTACTTCATACAGCATCACCTCTCCCTACATGGTGTGCGTGAACTCGGCATATATAATGGTTTACTAATTGTATAGGTTGAAGGGGCAAATATTAGAAGAATGTTACTGCATGTCTATGGTGTAATACTGCATGTCTATGGTATAATACTACATGCCTATGGTATATTACTGCATGTCTATGGTATATTACTTCATATATATATATATATATATATGAATATGAATAGGATATTACTGCATGTCAACAGGATATTACTGCATCTCTGTAGGATATACTTGATTATTAATAGGATTTGACTGTATTACAAATATATTCCTGCATATCAGCAGGATATTACTGTGATAAATCGTGGAGAGAACAGAGCAAAATCAAGTATTCCACGTGCCATTTGAAGCTATACACAGGATGTGCATAAAAGGCAAGATGCAAACATCTGCAAGTCTTTTTACAGTCAGAAAACATTGCATGATACAATTTCAGCAAGTCAGCAACTGTCACATGGGGCTTCTTTCGATCTCCTGATAGGTTAGTGTCATGCTGTTTCCCTGATTGGTTAAATCTTTACTATCTGATTGATCCAATAGAGAAGTAGAACTCTTTGATCAGGTGTCAAAGCCCCAGGAGAAGCTCTCAGAAGACTACTGCGGCATATGATCAGTGGAATGCCAGCATGACCTGTGCTGTGATTGGCCCACATCCCAAAAGAGAGGAGCTCTGCAAATAAGAGAGGCGACTCCTGTTGCCATGATGAGGTTGGAAATGGCGGTTGCCATGAAGCTTGTGGAGTTAAGTGCAGATTGACATGTCCTCCATCATGTTTTATGTACAGCGTATATGGGATCAAATGCACTCAACCAGTTGGAGTATGTTGCATCCAGGGGTGAAAGAAAGCCCCTGACACCTGGCATGGGGCCCGGGAAAAATAATGAGTTGTGGGTGTGTCATGCTGGTGAAACATGGGCCTATACAATATTTTAAATGAAATGCCAAGATGACCAATTGACAACTGTTTAACATTCGGCAGGTCAGCCACATAAATGTGCCAATGTAACTGAAAATCAGCTTGTGTCAAATGAGAACCGTAACATTTGAGAACCGTAACATTTCACCAAATAACCAGCTGTTCTATTCCACCCGTATGATGAAAATCTCCGGTTGACCGCAAAGGCGGTCAACCGGAGGGGACCCAATAACCCTCCTTCAAAGTCATTTAGGCCCTTTTCAGGAAGTGCATGGAATTTATGTTGTTGGTGAGCAGCTATATGGGTTCCCTCTGTTGTTTTGGCATTGTGCTGCCATGAACACATCACGCCCTGTGTTTAAACACCGTTTGGTTAAGAGTAATGCGGTGTGATGGCCTAAAGCCATTGAGAGGCATGCCGGCCCCTCTGATCCCTAATCCGACCAGATTAAATAATATGATCTGCATCAATCGACGTTCACTGGGAGCAGATTAAACTGGCTCAACCAGGAAATGCTTGCGAAGAGCTGCAGAAAACTATGCAAACATGCGTGCTATCAGTTGCGACGTTTTCCAAATGTAATGGGATTGGACTTTGTTTTATCAGATGATGAGTGGGATTATGTTAACACTGATGAGAACACTATCTATTAAATTCAAGATATATATATATATATATATATATATATATAAAACATCGCTGTGTGTTGTTGAATAGTGAGGGCTATGGCAACCAGACTGGGCCGGACTAGGCACTGGACACCTGTAAAGTAGCCCCACTACTGTGCCCCTATGCCTTTACTGACTGATTCAGTGACCACACTGTCTTGGACTAACTGATCTGTTCGACCGGCACTCACTCTCTCCTGGCTCCTTGGACTTCCTCCCGCTGGCGTTCTTCTTCATCATGTTCCTGCCGGCGGTGAACAGGCTGGTGAGCTCGTCCAGGGGGCTTGTGGGCGTGCGCGAGCGTCCCGTCGACACGTTCTGCATCGACCCGTGCAGCCGCCCCCCGGCCGCGGTGTCCTGCGGCGGCGAGCCCTTGCCGTGCGGCGTGGCGGAGGCGCTGCGCGG
>JACXGK010008507.1:0-22134 GCA_016801125.1 Novumbra hubbsi | reverse complement strand
ACCAAAGGTGAGCTCTCCTGGGTGGGACCAAAGGTGAGCTCTCCTGGGTGGGACCAAAGGTGAGCTCTCCTGGGTGGGACCAAAGGTGAGCTCTCCTGGGTGGGACCAAAGGTGAGCTCTCCTGGGTGGGACCAAAGGTGAGCTCTCCTGGGTGGGACCAAAGGTGAGCTCTCCTGGGTGGGACCAAAGGTGAGCTCTCTTGGGTGGGACCAAAGGTGAGCTCTCCTGGGTGGGACCAAAGGTGAGCTCGTCCTGGGTGGGACCAAAGGTGAGCTCTCCTGGGTGGGACCAAAGGTGAGCTCTCCTGGGTGGGACCAAAGGTGAGCTCTCCTGGGTGGGACCAAAGGTGAGCTCTCTTGGGTCCCACCCAGGAGACAATGGATACCAAAGGCAGCATGCAGTCTAATCGTCTTTTTCTTGACAGTATATGAAGGCTTATTTTCTTTTTTCTATTGTTTGTTCTGTTTGAAGACCACTTTACAAAACCAATTGTTTTTCCTGAGGCATACAGTATTTCAGAATAGGAAAGCATTTGATTTTCATAATTGTGTGTTTTATATGTGGGTATGAAAACATAGCAGTTTACAACAGGCTCTGATATATGCACACTATCGGGTGGTAAACGGAAAATGTAAAAGGCCCACTGGTTGTCATCGCTGTGTTTTCCGTTCACCATAGGGCTTTTTATTGAGCACAATGTTCACGTGGTTGTAGGGGCTGTGTGTTGGCCTTCACTTTCAGAAGACATAACATAGTCTTGAAAGCGGTGTTTGCTTTTTCAAGAGAAATGTGGAGTTTCGAGTTTTGTGTCAGTTTTTGGATTCGTGTTTAGAGAAAACGAGCCATGCTTTTGGTAAACGTGCGTGAGCCATTGGGAAAAACTGGACCACCGAGGCAATGCTGACAGAGTCCAAGCGTACTCAGGGTTTTTTTGTTACTTGCTGGTCAGTTATGGCAGTCAGGTGAATACCGGTGGGTATGTTTAGGAAGGTTTGAATTTGCTCTCCCTTTCCTCAAGACTTCCTTGGGTCTGTGTTGCTATCTTTGGGCTCTATAGGGTCTGGTTTTTACACACAGAGCCCCAAGTCTCTTTGTCCGTCCTTCTCTCTCTCCAACTAACTACAAAGCATTGAGATGCGTATCTTGTTGAAGATTAAAGTGAGAACATTTGACAGCCCGTCTACAGTACGTCTTTGACGGCACGGTCACATGCTAATCTGACAATGAGTTCCTGAAACAGCGCTGTTGCGTCATCTCTTGTTTCTCTTTGATCACTGCATTGTACACCGGAGGTTATGGAACCGTAGCGCAGTTGCCTGATCGACTCCCAGGTGCCGAAAAAGGAGTAGAAATGCATCTGCTAACTGGGGTGTGGCTGGGATCCTATTGGTGCCCAAATGATCTATCGTTGAGATGGACTAAAGAGAGCCACAATGCAATGGAAGTGCTGACAAAATCCTAAAATCCTCAGAGTTGACAAGGCGATATGAGCAATAACTGAGTCCTGGTGTTAAATAACTGCAGTTTAGTTCTGCGTGGCAAAAATCTCCCAATAAAACTCTGGAAACCAGCTGGCTTCGATGGAAGCATAAAAAATACATACAACAAAATTCTCAGGAAAATGCTAATGACTCTATTACTCTCCACAGTACCTCTATAACTCACCACACACTACCTCTATTACACTCTCCCCACACTACCTCTATAACACTCTCCCCACACTACCTCTATAACTCTCCACACACTACCTCTATAACACTATTCCCACACTACTTCAATACCTCTCTCCCAACACTTTCTTTATAACTCTCTCCCAACACTTCTTCTTTACCTCTCTCCCAACACTACCTCTATACCTCTCTCCCCACACTACTTTTATACCTCTCTCCAAACACTTCTTCTACACCTCTCACCCAACATTTCTTCTATACCTCTCTCCCAAAACGTCTTCTATACCTCTCTCCGAACACTTATTCTATACCTCTCTCCCTTTGCTTTGGGGGTATGGTGCTTAACAGAAAACACAGTGGCATAAGGTAAAAAAATTAAAATTGAAATATAAGTGTGCAAACATTTACTGAATAAGTAGCAAAGTGCACACTCTCTCCCCACACCACATCTATACCTCTCTCCCCACACCTCCTCAATGCCTTTCACCCTCTCTACATCTCTTTCTCTCTTGCCCTCGTCCTCTCCTCCCCTCCCCCTCCTCATCCCATATTCTAGCAGTTATGAAACATGAAGTGGAAGGAATGAGTTATGAAGCAGTGTGTCTGCCCGCAGTACTTTTATAATTACAATGGGATCGCTCGTATTTCTTCTCCGTAATATGGCAGGAAGGTCCTGGAGGGGCCCCGTCCAGCACACACACACACACACTAAACAAATCAGACGGGGGAAGTCAAGGTCCGTGTCCCAAATGGCCGGCCTAAATAGTGCACTGACTTTGGCCCTGGCCCACTGGGAATCTGCCCATTTGGGCCAAGCGGGTTAGGGTTCGAGCTGATCAACAAGGGTACATTTCCCGTCTGGCTGTGTTGATTCAGCTAGCAATAGTTGCTATGCTGTGGGCTCAAGCAGAAAGGGCAACACTATACAGAGGCAGGTGTGCTCTCCCATGGCCACAGCCTCGTCTGGGTCCACAGAGCAGGTTTCGGTACCCTGGCCTGCTATGCGGTCATCACGGGGATTGGTGCTACGCGTTCATCACAGGGACTTGTACAATGGGGTCATCACGGGGATTGGTGCTACGCGATCATCACAGGGACTTGTGCAATGGGGTCATCACGAGGATTGGTGCTACGCGATCATCACAGGGACTTGTGCAATGGGGTCATCACAGGGATTGGTGCTACGCGGTTATCACGAGGATTGGTGCTACACGGTTATCACGGGGATTGGTGCTACGCGGTCATCACGGGGATTGGTGCTACGCGGTCATCACAGGGATTGGTGCTACGCGGTCATCACAGGGATTGGTGCTACACGGTCATCACGGGGATTGGTGCTACGCGGTCATCACAGGGATTGGTGCAACGCGGTCATCACAGGGATTGGTGCTACATGGTCATCACGGGGATTGGTGCTACCCTCCCCAGTGTTTCGTTTTTTCTTATGCTTCCTCTCCTCACACATTTCTGACACCACCAGCTTTAAATCCTCAGGGTGTTTAGTTAATTGATGATTATAGCTTCACACAACACCGGCCCAAAGCCACTGAAAATGATGACGATTGTATTGGTTGATAATCCTCGATATATATGGTCGAATTCTAAGTAGTCAATGAAAAGTCTGACCTTATTTTCTCCATTCATAAAGCATTCATAACTAAGCAAGTCATGGTAATGGAGTCTGTAGTTCATCACTATAATCTAATGTACATCACCGGCACTAAAGTTATATCTATAAATACTAAGGAGTCAAGTTTAAATCTTTCCTTTTTTCACTTATTTATTATTTATAAGCATGCAACACATCAAAAACAGTAGACCCAAAACAGAATAATCAAGGAATGGTGAACTTAAAGCTGTGTAGCAGATGGCCAAGCGTTCTTTTGTGCTCTTTTCATAGGTTGAATCTCAAATAGAAAAGCCATCCATTTAATTACACATTATAGATGTGTAATTAATGTGTTATTGGTAATTCAGTAAAAGCTAATCATTACCCCTTGTTTCTACAGGGCCCTGGTATAATAACACTCATTACACAGGGAACACTGACACACTTAATGTAAAACTTGCAACGTGCCTCTGTTTGGTGGTTTCAAAGGTTTTATGATACAGAGAACAGGCCCTTGAGGGAGACACAGGGAACATGCCCTCGAGGGGGACACAGGGAACAGGCCCTTGAGGGAGACACAGGGAACGGGCCCTTGGGGGAAACACAAGAAACAGGCCCTTGAGAGAGACACAGGGAACAGTCTCTTGAGGGAGACGCAAGGAACAGGCCCTTGAGGGAGACACAGGGAACAGGCCCTTGAGGGAGAAACAAAGCAACAGTAGTTGTTCGGGTGGAGTAGAGGGCAGTGGTATCTTCGCCAGGCCTCTCCACACTTTTTCCCCTGCTCATTTATCTTTGGGGCAGCATGGCGTTGCTATCAGCTGGTCATGTCTACGTTAACATTGTCCTTGAATGTACCTTCTGAATCAGAAGAACGAGATGGCCAGCATGTCCTTTAACCTGGTTGTGGACTCATACTATGTAGTGCTTCCCCTTCCCCTACACCCAACCTGGTTTTGGGCTCATACTATGTAGTGCTTCCCTTTCCCCTACACCCAACCTGGTTTTGGGCTCATACTATGTAGTGCTTCCCTTTCCCCTACACCCAACCTGGTTTTGGGCATTATACTGTGTAGTGCTTCCCCTTCCCCTACACCCAACCTGGTTTTGGACTCATACTATGTAGTGCTTCCCCTTCCCCTACACCCAACCTGGTTTTGGGCATTATACTATGTAGTGCTTCCCCTTCCCCTACACCCAACCTGGTTTTGGGCATTATACTATGTAGTGCTTCCCCTTCCCCTACACCCAACCTGGTTTTGGGCATTATACTATGTAGTGCTTCCCCTTCTCCTACACCCAACCTGCGAATGAACTGTCATTAGCCTATTAGATATACTTAGCATTTCTGTCCTGTTTGAGCAGCAAGAAACCCTGGGGGGGGGGGGGCTAGGCAGGGGTCTGTACACACTCTGATAACTCTGTTTGTCTCTCCACAGTAGACAAACAGGCAGACAGACAGGCTGACGGACAGACAGACAGCAGACAGCAAACAGACAGGCAGAGAGACAGACAGACTGTTTGTGGAATCATAACAAAAGGGCTGTGTTTGCCCGGTCCCACCCCTGTCTCTCCCCCATCTCCCCCCGTCTCTCCCCTCCTCTTTCATGCTCTGTTCTTTTTTTCCATCCAGCCGCCTGTTCCGTATTAATCAGAAGGGAAAACACATTTCCTGGTGCTGATTACACTGCTGTGAGAGACATGCAGCCAGAAGGTCTCATGGTCTCGCGTCAGTGTTTGACATTCATCGTCGGAAGACAAACGTCCGTGGCTGAGAGGAGTGAGCGATCAGACGACAGGCGTGGTTGCATTTTGTCCTTGCGAAAACGTGTACTTTCCCAAACAGCCATGGGTGGGGATAACGACGCGGACTTGTGGCTTCACCTAATTCTCCACCCTGGACCGTGACTCAATTGTAGCCTGTACTGTGACCCACTGGTGAGAAAATAGCAGTTAAATTCTCTTTGCTGATGTGAACTAGAAGGCCCCTAGCTCCCCTCTGCGACGTTTAATCCCTTGTACGAAGTCAGACCATTGTGGCAAGATGCTAACATAAGGAGAAGAGTAAGTGTGCTGGCTGCGCTGGTATACCTACTAACGGCTCCACGCTTCAGTGGCGTACATGAAGGCCATGAATAACAGACCTGTGGTGGGTTTTTTTCCTCCTAAACAATAACAACAGGAATGAATGGGAGACAGGTGACGTGGACGAACACAGTAGGGGGGAGACAGGAATTAAACTGAATATGTGCATCACCGTGCTACGAGTGAAGAGTCAGGACCACCAATCACCTGTCCAGCTCGCCAGACCATGTGACGTGTATCAGTTAAGCTGAGTACTAGCAATGTGAATCCACAGTAGGTCCTGAACATCCATGTACAATGGTGGATGGATGCATCCATCATTTAGACATTTTAGCTTGGTACAAATCACAGATTGAGGGAAAAGTTCAATGCTTTCAGAGATGCTGAAGGTGATGATGTTTCCCCTGCAGTCTGAGGTCAGTCCAGTGAGTTTCCCCTGCAGTCTGAGGTCAGCCCAGTGAGTTTCCCCTGCAGTCTGAGGTCAGTCCAGTGAGTTTCCCCTGCAGTCTGAGGTCAGTCCAGTGAGTTTCCCCTGCAGTCTGAGGTCAGTCCAGTGAGTTTCCCCTGCAGTCTGAGGTCAGTCCAGTGAGTTTCCCCTGCAGTCTGAGGTCAGTCCAGTGAGTTTCCCCTGCAGTCTGAGGTCAGCCCAGTGAGTTTCCCCTGTCCCCAGTTTCCCTTCACAATTCAACTTAATATAGATTAAATATTTAGAAAAGGCTGCCTTGGGTAACATACTTTGGGTGTCTTCCTTAAGAGAATAATATGAAAGTAAAGGAACACGCCCCACAATTTTTATTTAATCTCCTGTCTTATCTTTTATTTATTCTCCTGTCTTTTCCTTCTTCCTCCATCTATAGTTGCCCTCCCTCTCCCTTTTTGGTACATTTCTTTCTCCCATGCATCTCTCCCATTCCCTCCTCTCGACTCTTCTTCAGCGCTCCTCATCCTCCATTCTGCTCAGGATCATGGCGGGTGGAGACCTCACAGTGTGTTGGTGCGTGACTGACAGCACAGAAGGGGAGGAATGAGAGACGAATGGGGAGAAAGCAAGAGAGGGGTGGGGGGAGGGAGGGGTGGAGACCTCAACGCTGCAGCTCGGCGGTAATGAATCCCGGTAAACGACCACCACCGCCACGTCTGTCTGTTTTTATAAACGAGCGTTTACGCGTCACGGACAATTACACCACCGCCACAAACACTCCGAGAAGAGTCCCTCTGACAGAGACGGTTAGACCCATGGAGACAGCCGGGGGTCTGGCTATGTTTAGACATCTAGACACTCCTTGCCACTGTTTGGCTTGCATTGAGGTATTCACACAAAACGAATGTCTTTCCCCAGCTTATGACGGCTTGTGACAGAGACACGGCACAGGCTGGATTCAACCCGGAGTCGTTCCCGTTGGACTGGCGTTAGAACGTAGCCCCTGGAATGACTAGGTTCACACCCTTTCGCACACAGCTCGCGAACACTCGGAGGACGTGGAAAAGCTAATTGCTAATTTACTGCAAACACTCACGGAAACACTAAGGCACATCTCGAGCCCCCGCTAAGCCCTTGTCGGGGGGCACTGGCCCATGGCTGGCTGGTTTGGCTGGCAGGAGAGTGGTGCTGGCGGAAGGGATGCATGCAAGGATGTCTGGGCCATCGTAGTCAACGTACAGTAACACACCGGCACAGGGTTTCGGCCAAAACAAGGGCCTCGCAGAGGGAATAGGACGTAATTTCGGACATACATTCTGCGGTAACACTTTACACTTCTGTCTGTTCCCACGTTTAGAAGGTTTGAAGGAAAACGCCCCGGTCACTCGTCACCTCATCAGCATGGAGCCGTGAATGTGATTTCCATACCCACAAATGCTATCCCATTACAGGACCATTAGCCTAGAACTATTCCACCCGTTCACTTCTCACTCAGTTCGCCCAGCCAGCAACCATAAAACAGCTGGCCTCTGGCAGGGGCCAACAAGGCACACCTTGCTGGAATTTCCATCTAAGCCACTGACTTTAGCTCGTTAAAGGTTGGGAGTTCAAATCCATGAAGAGAGAAGCCTGTCTCAAAGGTGCAATTTGCAACTTTGGACGGTGTTTGGACTTTTGGCACGGCGCCGACACCCGTGGCAGTGAGAGAAATTGCACGCTTACCCCGGGACACCACTCTGTGCTCCGTATCCCCCCACATCTGCTATTCCAATGCTAACTAGCTAACTCCCGTAGACATCTTACTCTGATCACTGCTAAAACCCAGAAAGCCTTTGCTAGGCATTCCTTTCAGAGGCCGCTAATGACCCTGACCACTGGCAAAGTGTACGTAAACTTCACACATAAACTCCTTCAAAGGCGAACTAAGCTGCCCCCCTCTGTTTTCGCGTGCAGACTGGGTATCTCATGATGTCTGGGTGAGAGGATGACGAAATCTTGCCACAGTACCATATAATCAATTTATGCTAGTTAGCATGAGGCATCACTTCATAAAAAGACAAACATAATAATTAGCCAGTTAGCTTTGAGTGGAACTTTGCTCTGTTTGTGTTGAATTACGTCATTTCGCCTCTCGGTTTATTACTCTTTTTGTGTTGGTGTGTGTGTGTTCGTGTTGTTACAGGGTATATCACCGGGGAAGCCAAGTCAGAAAAACAGTCCTATTACAAGACTTGCGTAGGATTTGTTGTGTGCTTTTCAAGCCAAAAAAGCTGTATACTTTCAGAGTATTATTTTGGACCCACGTACGTAGCACATTAGCCCACTAACTAGTATTAAAATATTAAAATAGCATTAAGTAATAGCGACAATTTGACCCACTTATCTCATACTTTAGTATACTTACATGACATGACTGCATTCAGCATTTTAGTACACTGCTAATGTCAAATACATGAAGTGCATTTAAAATACATGAATAAAAAATGTCAAATACAAATGCACTTAAAATACACAAAGTGCACAGCTCTTTGCTTGGGTTAAGATGTTGCCAAGATGTTGCCAATCACACTATGGTCAAATACACTATAGGCTAAGACCACGATGTCTCCATCACACTGTGGCAGAAAGCAATCAACCATGGGTTGGTTTAATCACAAAACCAGAGAGCTGTCCAGCGACATGTATAGTGCACATTTGGCAATGAGTTACTTGACCTACAGACTACTAAATGACCGCAGGCGTAAACAAACATTAAACAAAAGAGCTCACTAAACGTGGACAATACAAACATACTAATTACATTTGGCTGTATAAGGATGATTTGTCCTTTCAAAAGAAATAACATCAGTATTTTCACTTGACCATTTCATCACGTTATTTATTTTAGGTAAAAATCCCCAAATGTTTGAACAGTCGTGTGCTATACAGTGCTATGGAAAGAATTTACATTACAAATGAACAAATGTCGCCTGAGTCTGATATTTAACTAACGCTGGAATTCATTCAAACCTACCAGAGCATATTTAACACAGCATTCATTAACATCATTGACCCAGTGACTACATGCTTCCTATTCTGAATAGAGGAAGTGTCTACCTGTGAAGATAATTGAATTTGACTATTAAAGACATTAGATCACGTTGTGATGATGGTGTAATTAACTGGAGTCCTAAATGTTGCTCAAGGCAACCATTGGATATCAACGGTTTGCCATTATTTCGATACAAACACAGGTAGTCGAGTACACTCAATTCTCATTGCGTTCAAATGTTCAGTGTCAGAGGAATTCACTAGCAACCGCTCTCAAGTGCCAACAGCACATTCTAGGGAATTCTGAAAACGTTTGCCTGTGCCCATGTTCCACCCAAAACAAGAGTTGTCTTTTAGCCAAGTACTGCACCTTATGGTTCTGATTAAAAACAAGTACTGAGTACAACCACACAGCCTTTCCATGTTTTAATGCTCAAGGAACCAGAACACTGTTATGACCTGCGTAATTTCCCTGGTAGACGGGGTCTTGTCTGTACGTTACACATCCACCGGTGGTTGATCAGCCTATAACAAATGTTAATTTCTGCCCCCTCCTCCATGTGGAACTGAGTTACGGGTCATCTGGAGGTTTCCGGACATTATCTTCTCCCTTTAGGCCCTGCCAGAACATCTCAGTTAGGCTAAGGGCTGGCCGTTGACTACGAAATTCCAAAACAGACCTTCAACCTATCCCTTTTTCTCTCTCTGCTTCCCAATGCGTCCCCCATCTCTCTGAACCCTCCATATCCTTCTCCTCTCTTTCTCAATCTCTCTCTCTCTCTGTACTGTCTCCCTTGCTCTGTCAACACACAGTCAGCGGGATCTATGTTTTCTAAAGACGCTAGCCGGTACGCACGCGTGTCTGATCTCTGTGTGCCCTTGCGACGGGTAGCGGGGATGTGGGAGGAGTTGGGGAGTTTGAGTCATTCTCCCTCCATTGGTCTCTCGGAAGGTTTGAGTGTATGTGTATGTTTGTGGGTTTATTTATTTTTTTAAACCATTTTACCAGAGAAGTAGACTGTGAGTACATTTACAGTAACAACCTGGAAGCAATTAGAGTTAGCTGCCTTGTTTCAATGCCCCGAGCGAGTGGTGGTTCTGTTAGATACCTGTCCTTTACGTTGGCGATGGCTAAAGGTGTGCATAAAGGTGTTTAACCAAACCACATGTGTAATCCTACTAGAACAACACCATTTGCCCTTACATCAGTGCGTAGAGTATTGTCACCTCTTCAGGTTCAGCTGTTTGTTGCCATGGAGACGACCCACCTCCCAACCTTTACCACTCCAAACATTGACGAGGGTGTTAGCATCAGGCCTGTCAGCGCCAGGTGAATCATTCACAACCGTGCGAGATGACCGTTCAGTATGTGTAAACACAAACTAACGAAACGATTTACCGAAAACAACAATGCACTTGGAATGAAACCAAAACAAACAATGACAAGATACACGAGGAAAAGAAGAAGTTATATACGGTCAGTGATCAGGAACACAGGTGAGGCAATAAGGACAAACGGGTATCTGTGGTTGGCTCTCACTTCTACGGCAAGCCAGTCCGGACATTACAATCGGAATGTTTTTCTAGAAGTTCACCTGATTAATAAGGGGTGTAGAATAACTATGGAATGCTCAATGATTACTGGCATCTTTCCTATTCAAACAGATGTAAATAGCAAACACTCAAATGTGACAAAAGAAAAAGCTCAATTGTGACAATTACATGTGAAACGACAAATTACAAATTTTTAAACAAAGGTATTTGTTATATTTATACATTATAAATGTATTTATACATTTTCAGTTAGCCAGGGATAGTTATGCCTTTTTTCAGTGAATGCATCGTCCAGACAATCGCTTTTGTCTAAATGTATTTGGATGTCTAATGTGCACAAGTCACATGATGCAGTTGCTGGACGAAGGGAAATACATTTCAAGATGTTACCAAAAAACACCCAAAAAATGTTGCGATCATAAATGTGCATCACTCGAACTGTGTTTACCTCCTGCTTTGCCCTCGCCTCCGACCTCATCACAAAATCCGCGCTATTCCAGCTAGTATTCTCAGGGCCTCCCTTTGACACCGCCAGTGGCCATACAAAATAAATATTTCAACCGGTCTTGAATGACGTGATCTTGAGCCGCCAGGTTAACTTGGCGTTCGCTTCACCTTCACACATTGACTCCGGCGAAATTCACGTACAAAAATTGTATCAATGCGCCGGTCAAATTCTTTGAGAATCTCAGCCAATGAGAAGGAGCCAGTCATGTACTGGGGGAGGGCACATTTTGTTACCTTCTTTTCAAGAAAGCGTACAGACACGCGTTTACTTAGACATGGGGAAATATTCAAGGTGAATACGATCCATCAAATATTCAGGGCCATCTGTCTTGAAAGCCAGCGCAAATGTTAATGTGGACGTCATCACAACATTTCGTGCAGGATTCTTTTTTTTCTTATTTCCTGAACCCTCTGCAGATATAGATGCATGGCTATCCACCTAAGATCAGTTTTGAGGGGTTTTTTACATTCTGTTTACAAACACTGGACAAACACATGTTTCATGTTTGGGGTTACGCTAAGGTAACTTGTGTTGTTCAAGAAAAAACTGGTGCATTTAATGAATTCAAAATGTAATAAGCAACTGCTGATTGCCCATTCAAAGGACCATAGCAATGTTTGTAATGCTACTATTAAATCACAGCTGAGCGTATAGAAAATCACTCTGCGTGTTTATTTAATTAAAATAACTCCAATAAACACATTTTTTATCACAGTGTTTAATTCGGTCCTAAAAAGAACCCAGATTGCATGTGTGGTTGAAAAACTGTGGTCCAAATGAGGGAGAGAGGGTGTTGGGTTTCACCCGCATGGCAAGCCTGTCACGACGCTACAGTCGGAGTTTGTTAACGTTAAGAATTGTTAATGTTATCTCATTAACAAGAGGTGTAGTATAACAATGAAATAGTCAATGCTTACTGGTCGGTTTCCCATTCAAACAGAGAGGTATAACTCAGTCAGATTTCAGAAGGTTTAAAAAAACTACTCCTACTCGTATTTGTCATGAAATGACTTATTTAAAAATCCCTTTCTTTTAACAAGATGTTTAAATCTAATCAGATGTGCCACTGTAGGTTGCCCATCTGGTTATTTAGTTCTCCACTTGGTCTGTGGATTATCTACTAGGTTTGTTGGCTCTCTACAAGGACAGTTTGTTCTGAGCCTGGTCTATGGGTTCTACACCTGGTCTCTGTGTTTTACACCGGGTGTATAGGCTTTCCACTGAATCTGGTTTAGCTGTTCCTTTTACATCTTCTCTTTATCAGGGATGCATCGTTGCACTCAGGAGAATCATTTTATTTTTCACACAGGAATAATAAAAGACATGTTGAAGTTTACACACGCAAGACAGAAAGTAAGAAAATAACTTTGTCAATTAGCCCTGGCCTCTCCCTGTGGGATGAGTGAATCATCGTGTGCATTCAGGAATACCCCAGTGTGTGTGTGTGTGTGTGTGTGTGTGTCCCAGCTACACGCAAGCTAGTTTGAGGAGCAGCAGGGACCTGACAGCTCATCTGTCAGGAGACAAGTGGCTGTGTCTCCACCTTACTTACTCCTCTTTCACCTCTCCACGTATATATCTCTTCTCCTCAATCTTTCCTCCTCTCTTTTTCCCCTTTCCGGTCTCCCTGTCCGCTGAAGCTCCTTTGGGCACTTTGGGGTTTTGCGGTGGCCACAGGAGATCCAGCATTTGTATACACCCTCCTCCTCGTCGCACACACACACGACACAACAGAATAGGAACAGTATATTACCCAGACTCCTTTAGTCCCCTGAGGGAGCTCAGCATAAACGTTGCAGGGGCACAATGCTCATGGGAAATAATGCTGCACAATAATTCAGGGGAGTTACTCCTGAACTGTGGGAGACTACGCCTACGTATACTCCAGAGGATCTGTTCTCCCAAAATCGACAGGGTAGGACTGAAGACAGTGTTCATCGGTTCAATGAGTCGAGGAGGCGGTTGAGGAGGTAGTTGAGAAGGGTGAGGAGGTTGTTGAGCAGGAGGTTGCTGGTGATGACGCTATTCAGGGGGTTTTTGAGGAGGGTGAGGAGGTTGTTCAGGAGGCGCTTGATGAGGGTGAGGAGGTTGTTCAAGGGGATATCTGAGGGGGATGAGGAGGTTTTTTGAGGGGATACTTGAGGAGGGTGAGAATGTTTTGAGGGGTATCTTCGTTATTAACGATGGAGACTAGAGCCAGACTAGATCCCGATATGGGATTTTTGTATCTGATACCAATTTACTGTCATCAGCGATAACTGACACATCTGCTGATGTTTGTTTATCAATTTCTTTATTCAAATGGAAATTATTTTAAGTGAATTTCTGGGAATTTCGCAAAGACAGGGCTCCTTTCTATGTGTACGTTTAAAGTTTTACTTTAAAGCCACCAGCTGTGGCAAGCTAATTACCTGCACTCTCACATTGTGAGCTGGATCAGGTTCTCTGAGCAGCTGCTGGAGCACACACCTCGGGTGACCTTCAAGAACATGCAAACGAACCACGGTAAATGAGAAGAGGTTCAATGCAAAACAATATGTAATAGAAATCGCAAATCTCCACAATTGTAGGCTAAAGGTCAGGGGTTAGAGATAGGGATGTAGGTTTGATTAGGTCACAGGTCACGGTTACAATTAACATGTAAATAATTCCGCAGACTCTGTCATCCCGAACAACCTACAGAAGTCCGTTCATACAATTTTCCAACTTTTTGGTGCTATTTAGGTTTGTGGGTTCCAGTTACGCTAATGGGTTTTAAACAGGAAACATTTTGGTGTCCCCCACAAGGCTAGAAACTCCTAAAATGTGTGTGTGTGTTGTGTAATGATGAGGTGTCATCCACAAAGTTTTCTTTGAAAACACCAGTATTTACACAATCCTACTTTGGTGCTTCAGCCTTTCTTCTCCATCTCACACTGCTACTCCATCCAGCCATAGTTGTGGTTTGCTTGGATTCCAGCGAGTGAGTCATTGAGTGCTTTGTACCGTCAGTGATATTGTCTTCCCGAAAGTTTCCCTCGAGCATCAAGACAGTCCATTTGGCGTATCAAAAAAGAATGTGTGTGTGTGTCTGTGTGTGAGGGCTTACATCAATAGTGAATGTCATTACGTTTTAGTCACATTTTATTCATTTTGAGGCTTAGTTTTAATCTACTTTTAGTTTCATTTTATGTCCCTCCTACCACTTCCAAGACCATGAGACCCTGGGCTTCATATTTTATATTTTTTCCTACTAAGCTAAGCTAATAGAATTATTGGAAATCTGAGCAACCCGACAAGTCGTGTTGGTACACCATCACTTCAGATTAAAGTATCTGTTGCAACTGTAAAATACATAGATTACCCAGTCATGGCATTTGAGGCTAAATCAAACCAAACCTCATGGTGAATTGCTGCACAATCAGTTTTACCTGTTCCTAGAACTATGGCTAACTAGTTATAGTGAGAAATATACAGTGGTGCAAATCTGTCTGGCCAAAACACTCACTAAATTTACAGTGGACTACCATTTTAAACTCACTATTTGACTGCCACACCTAATGGTTGACCATGAACCGACTACGTCCAATAGCTACCAGTAACATTACTGGTACCCCCTTGAGGTTTACAGTCTCTCGGGTGTTGAAGCTGCAGTGAAAATGTGAGATAACTTTTACGCTTAATTATTTTGGAATGTGGGACGAGTTTGTTTGCAGGGAGGGGCAGTTGGTTGAACACCCAAGGAACAGGTAGCCCTAACCTTAACCCTAACCCCAACCCTAACCTTTAACCCTAAGACAATGTGTCACACAATGAAACACTAGGACGCACTACAGAACAAATATGAATATTTTCTGCTTTTCGAAGAGCGAAGCAGCGTTAATTGACCCCATCACCTACAGCCTAATCTCCATCCTACCCCCTAGGGCCTGCTCCATCCACAGCCTTAACCCCATCCCACCCCCCAGGGCCAGCTCCATCCACAGCCTATGGTTCACTAGGGGTGATGTCTCCAAATGTAACCTCCATTCTTCCACCCACAGCATAGCATCACACTCTCTCTTTCCTGCCCAGATAGCCACACTGGTGTCGGGACATTGAGACTCGAGGTCTCTCATAGTTCAGTCAGGAAATCACAGCCTCCCACACACATTGAAATGAAGCAATTATATAGATTTTCCTAAACTCTGCGAACCAACCTTTTTACTTTCCGGTTACTCTGAAGGAGAGCGTGACTGGACCTCAAAGATAATTAGACTTTTCACCACAAAATACACCTACCAGAACATACCTTCTGGACTCAAAGCACACACACACACACACGTGGCATAATTCCAGTGCAAAGCACGCTGATTCTCATCCATATCACTGATCCAGCTGTGGTGACTCGGAATGGAACATGGTTGTCCCGGGAACCTGTGGTACATTCCGATCCCGATGAGCCATCTTCTGAGTCACGACAGGATGAGGAAGTGAGGGAGTTAGTCAGCCACAGGAGAAGGCCTCTGGAAATTGACACCGGCCACAACGTTACTGGAATGTCACAGGGACGTCAAACATTAGCCAACCGCAGCCATGAATTACAAACATGAACACCCCAATGGATGTTGTCAGTGAAATACCACAAGCACTTCTGGCAAAGGTCAAAATGCACCTTCACTCTAAAGCAGGTTACCAATCTATAAGTCGATACTCAACGTGAGGCCTGGGCAAGTATTACAATATAACTGCAATATCCACTGTTTATTTTTAACATTGGTGTTTCAGGGACAAGTTGGGTCAAGAAGTATGGTCAATTTTTCATTATTAAGCCAGGTAATTTGAAACCAGAAAGCTACTTGGCTGATGGCCGTGATATACAGTTTTTCTGAATTGCTAAAACCCTACCCCCATTCTCTGAACCAAATTCGTAGTGGCCTAAACCAATTTTTCAAATGAGTCACTCTTTTGGCAAAACCTTAAACAAATTCTGGTAGGTAGACAGCATTTACAAATTGCATTCACTCTGTTTGCAAAACTCTAAACACACTTTTCACTGACTAAATCACATTTAACACTGTGATGCTCTTAGGTTGTAAAATGTAAAACGCAAAAGTTAAACATAACTACAACACAGTTGTCATCGTCTACACACAATGACTCGAAATAGTTCACACTTTTTTCGAATGATGTGATCAAACCAATTGCAAAGAATATAAGTTCAGAGTACACAGGTGGCACAGGTTGGAGGCAATGTGTAAACGATGAAAACTGTATTATACTTTTTTATTGCAAAATGTGTTTACTATTTACAATTACAGGAATCTGTGTCTACAAGCCCTGCATGCTGTGTTACCTATTTTTTCATGTAGTTTCCAAATAATGCTCTGAAGTGTTTATATTTTGACTGAAAGCTTTGTGTGATTTTGAGAACAGAGTAATTGGTTTTGAGGTGAGTGTTTGATTTTGAGAGGAGAGTCTGGGGTTTTGTGAATGTAGTTTGAAGATTTGGTTTTGTGTTTAGAATTTTGAGAAAATAGGGGAACGTTTTTTAGCAATTGTGAAAAACCAATATCAAAACCTTTGAACCTTTAAAAATGTGTGCAGGGACAGCAAGAGGAAAAGGGAAAATGATCTTGTAAGAACGAGAGAATGTGTTTAATAAAGAGAGAATGTGTGTGAGAAAGAGAGAATGTGTGTGAGAGAGAACTTGTGTGAGAAAGAGAGAATGTGAAAAGCGAGAAAGAAAAGATTGTGTGAGGGAGAGAAAATGAGATCAATAATGAACAGTTGCGTAACAGAAATATAATCAGAACAGCAGGCCAATATATTACTCATGACTAACACACGACTCGCACCGCTTCGCACCCGGTCCATTCCATTAACAGAAAAAAACAACAACAAATAAATAAAACATGTAAAACAAATTGAGACGCTCATTCAAATTCATTAGAACTTGTACCGGGGTGCCGGAAGAAGAAACACGGCCAAACACAGCTCCTGCGCCCGCTCACCGGCCCCGGCATATCTAATGATGGGGCGTGTGACCCGTCATACCGTGGGCAGCGCCGCCGAAGCTAAGCAAGGTCGAGTCCTGGACAGCCCCCCGAGATGGCACCTGAAAGGAAAGACCGATGAGGCTCGGGGGTGTTGTTGGAGGGCCAGCTGGAGCTACGGGCCCCACTGGGCTGAAGATCAAAACGGAATTCACAAGGGCTTCTGTGTTTGGCACCACATCGTAGCCTTGAGGGTGTGGCCCGTTGGGAGAAAGGGAGGCGTGTACATCTCTGAGATTCTCTCTCAAACTCTCTGCTCGAACAGACCTGAGCCTGTAACTTTTCACCTCTCCAGAAGTTCATGCGGTTTCTTAGAGTATCGGGAAAACACAAAGGCTGCTGGAGATGTTCAGATAAATCTAATGTAATGACATTCCACAGCAGCATACAGTTGTGTCATTTGGGGGTGTTATCAGAAAAATAGATAAAAATTCAAAATGCCACATCAGCACGGATCCTCAACTTTGGCCTCTCATGAATTTGTTGCATAGAAAGCTAGCTAGCTATATCACGTCAGTCGTTGGGGCCAGATATCAGATGCAATCTTTCCTCTTTGCTTCTTGGTAGATATCCAGAAGGTATGAGGTGGGTAACAGGTGCGCTGTCGAGTGGTCTGCCATCCACTATGTGACCGGGACTTAGGAGACTTAGGAGGCACTCCAAAATAAGGAAGGGACAAAAATAATTCACCCCATTTGGTCTTTTATTTTCGGGCATGCAGAGGAACAGGGTTTCGGCACAGTTACGCCTTTTCATCAGGACCTAAAGGGCAAATGTACCATTTTTTTTTACAATTGGCCTGATTTGACTATTTCTGTGCACATAGTCAATCCCCAAAAGGTCAAACACGCTAAAAAAATCTATATTTTAACCTTGCTGCAAATAGTTAGATTTTAGAAAAAATTATATTTCCAAAATATTTTCAGAGGCCAAAAAATACCACAAAAATAAATATGAAAAAACAGGCAATTGAAAATCTAGAACCCTGTGCAGACAGAGCTGGGAGGAAAAAGAATGAAGCCCCTTATTGGTTCCTATTATGTTTTGATTCTTGTGGTCAGTTTATATTTCATAGAGGGAAAGAGTGAATTATATCTAAAACCAAATAATCTCCAATTGCTGAAAAGGTTTTTCGATGTACTAGATGTAGTAGAGATCTTCTGTAGAAAACAAATGTCACCATGCTTGATATTGACAAAAGCAAATCATCATTACATCTGACATACAAGTAAATGTAACGTCTACTACATACATATGTACCGTGTAATTATTGGGTTTGATGCCAGCGAAAGAAACTAATCGTGAATCAGGTGGATTTCATCACGACTGACCTGACCATTTTGGCAGAGTCTTCAATAATAAGAAAGTTGCAAATGTTTGACCAACGGGCAGAATAGGGAGCTGTGTTTGTTCTAACAACATGTTCTGGTTCATTGTGGGTAAAATGTGCCTCAAGCAGGAGTAACAGCTCACATTCTCCTCAACTGTCATATGGCTGCAACCCAGGTCAGTTTTGAGACAAAATTATGTTTTTAACTGGGAGTAGGAAAATGGCTTTGTGTGAAATTAGTCTCAATAACATATTTGTAAGTTTCACCAAAGATGGTACAGGAACAGACAGCCCCAAACAGGCTTCTATAATATATATATTTTTTTCTATTTCTGACTAGGCCAGGTATTGTCTCCGCCCCAAAGAGGCAGTGCCCAAAAACAAGACATCTAATTGGTCAATGTTTTCTGGTCAGTGCAAATGAGATAGGCCTGTCTAGATAAAAAAAAAATGATGGAGGCACATTTTTAAATGGGCGGTCTCTGTTCCCGTACGTTTTCTGGTGTTCCCTGAAGTAGGAAACCCGTGGTGTGGTATCAATAAATGCTATTAGATCTGTAACCACGCCCACTGGATGTGACCGCACCCACTCGGAGGCTTGTAATAGAACAAGCGCACATTCACCAACCGCACCACCTCACCTCGCTCTGTCAAAGCACATCTTACCTTTTGGAAGGTGGCAAGATGGCCGTGGATAAGTGTTTAAAGTACCTTCTCTTTCTGTTCAACTTGCTGTTCTGCATGAGCGGATGTTTCATTCTGGGCGTCTCCATCTACCTGAAGGTGAGCAGTGTAACTGGGTTCATGGGGACCGTTCCCGGCGTGGGCCTTCTGATAGGTGCCGGCGTCATCATCACGGTCCTCGGCTTCCTTGGCTGCTGTGGAGCCCTCAAGGAAAACCGCGTCCTGCTCATGCTGTTCTTCGTCATGCTTCTGCTCCTTTTCATCCTCCTGATGGCCGCCGTAACCCTGGGAGCCGTCGGAGTGAGCGAGGCCAAGGAGTCGATGAGGGAGTGGATCGAGGCAAAGATACCGCTGAGGAACCAGACGTCTCAATTTCAGGCAAAACTGCAGAAACTTGAAGAGCAGGCAAAGTGCTGTGGATTGATCAACGGGCCTTCCGATTGGGGTTCCACGGTGCCCGACTCTTGCCAGTGCGATAACACAACACAGGAGTGCCAGCTCGCCGATGGACGCCAGGTGTATGTGGAGCCTTGTGTCAAGGTGTTGGTGATTGAAATGGTGAAAAAGGCTCTCATCGTACTAGCGATTGCATTTGTCATCGCGGTCCTGATTGTCTTTGGAATGACCTTGTCCATGACGCTCTACTGCCAGACCAGGAAGACAGATGATTATATCGCCCACTGAACGTTGTGCGTTTATTTATTCATCAAAGACCTTTGCGGGATGTTTGCTACTCTTACTGAGACATGTCGCTTTGCTCTTTGTATCTCTCAATAAAAAAAATGAAATTATACAACTTTTTTAAATATTAAAGTACGATTCTTGATCAATTGTATATCTATTGCCATGTTTAGAAGTTGTATAATTGATCAAGTGCGAGGATTTATTTCATTCTAGCTTGTGACCAATGTCTTCACACCCCTCTTTAAGGACCTTTTAAAATAAACATAATTATTTATAATAAAACAAAATGTGTTTGAGTTTTGTTAACTTTTCGGTGGTGGTGTCTGCACCAGTTAATAAAGGCCAGCCTGAGGCTGTTAGATTAAACACACATCTATGCAAAGCTGTATCCTGTATGCGGTGCAAACATTTTGAAGCATGCCCTTAAGACTACTGTACTTTGACAAATTTTCCCAAATGGAAAGAAATATATATTTTACTATTTTTATATTTCAATTAAATTATAATCATGTTTTAAAACTTGCACTCAGTACATCTTTGCACAACACTGCATACATGGCAGCTATCACAGCATTACATTATGGAGCTGTGAACTATAAACTGGTATATATGTTTCTATAGATATATATATACATAGATCACATTTCGTGTGTAGATGCACATATCTCCACTGTGAAATGATAGTGTAGATATGTACAGTATTTCCTAAACGGTTCAGAAGAAACTGGATTAGTCCCATATGGTCATAAAAATACAGTACGTATACACCGACAACAACATGTGGTTTACCCACAATGCAATGCAGTCCAACAAACGATGTGTTAAGAACAAGAACATACATTAACAGGCTCGATAGAATACACTTATTATACTTTATTCCACATCCACTTTATGTTGCCACACCTCATATAACCACATGTAAACAAATGTTTTGCACGTAACCACACACACTAGATTAAACCACACCCACTGGATGTAACCCCACCCACTTGATGCCCTGGAATAAAACCAACACGCGCTAACCAAAAGCACCACTTCGCCTCGCTCTGGAAGGTGGCAAGATGGCCGTGGATAAGTGTATAAAGTACCTTCTCTTTTCCTTCAACCTACTGTTCTGGATCAGTGGATGCATCATTCTCGGCGTCTCCATTCACCTGAAGGTGAGCAGTAGAAATTGGTTCATGGGGACCGTTCCCGGCGTGGGCCTTCTGATAGGTGTCTGCGTCATCATCACGGTCCTCGGCTTCCTTGGCTGCTGTGGAGCCCTCAAGGAAAACCGCCTCCTGCTCATGCTGTTCTTTGTCATGCTTCTGCTCATCTTCATCCTCCTGATGGCCGCCGGAGTCCTGGGAGCCGTCGGAGAGAGGAAGGTGGAGAAGTCGATAAGGAGCTTGGTCAAGACGTTTCCACCACTGTGGAATCAGACGTTACTCTTCCAGATCGGCGTGCATTTCTTCGAGGAGCGGGCAAAGTGCTGTGGCCTCATCCACGGACCCTCTGACTGGGGCTCCACAGTCCCAGCTTCTTGTCAGTGTAATAACAAGACAGAGGAGTGCCAGCTCACCCACGGACGCCAGGTGCACACGAGGCCCTGTGTGGAGGTGTTGACCTCCTTCATAAGGAAGGGGGCTCTCGTCATCCTGGGGGTCGCGTTCAGCATCGCTATCTTGCTGATCTTTGGAATGGCTTTTTCCATGACGCTGTACTGCCAGATTGTGAGACCTGATGGTTATGTCAGTCATTGACCGTGCGGTTGTGTATCTCTACCAGGGAGCAATAGGGTTCTGTGTTCCCCTCCTCAATGCATTATTTCTTACCCACGTTGTAGACATTCCCCGTTTTATTACTAATGTTATAAAGTGTATAATGAATCCCTTGAATACCTTTGAATACCTTTTTAAATGTTTAACATTTGTGAAATAAATTGAAATGTCAGGACAGATTTTGTGCTAGTCATCGCACATTTGCTCTTATTATTTAATTAATAAATAAGGGCGTGACAGATTTGGGGGTATTTTTTTCCTACTGTAAATGATTCCACCGTTTGTTCACCTCAAGACAGCACTAACTAGCCAGAAGAACTTCAGGATAACTTACTCCAGGCAGAGAAATCTAACAAGAGAATTCATGCTTTTTCAAGTTATCATCAAATCGGCTTATAAGTTCTGTAAACGTCTTCAACACTGTGACATGTTATTGTATGCAGCTTGACACACCAAAAAACGTCCTCACTCTGTCTGGACAATTGTGTGAGACACAAAAATCTTACTGCCCTAGAAATGTCTCCCCCCCTGAGGTCCCCCCAGGCTGAAGTGCCTCTTTGAATGCAATGCTGTATCCTGTTCATGTATGCAGTGCAAATATTAAGCGTCCTTTCCCAGTCAATTCCTGGGAAATTGTATGTTAGTGAGTGAGTTTTTACCCCGTTGGTTAAAACTCACTGGGTGACCAGTCCTCTTCTGGCTGTGCCGGGTGAACATGTTAAGCACGTGGGCTGTGTCTAGAGCTTCTGAAACGTAATCCGGGTCAGAAGCATTGCCGGGTG
>JACXGK010008506.1:0-23016 GCA_016801125.1 Novumbra hubbsi | reverse complement strand
CTCTTTTAGGCCATACTACCCAAAATAATAATAAAAATGTGTGGTTAATTAAGATGAAGGAACAAATTGTAAATCTAAGAGAGCGAGCTGAGAAGCAGGAACAAATTTACCAGGTTTCATAGATTTGTTTTTGTAGTAGTTTGCACACACGGCTATAAGGTCTGGGGAAAATGTGTCCATCATTTGAAGATTGCACAAATGATTAAAATGTCAAGCTACACTGACAAACAGAAAATCTAAGATCTATGTTTTCACTTCATTGTTGTGTTGAACTTTTTTTCTGATATTCTCTGCTAATTGTATGCCCAGTGTTGAGTGTTTATGGCTCACCACAAAAAAAGCATTCCCAGTCCAGTTATATTTTGGCAAAATATTCAAATGAAACACGTTGGAAATTAGACCAGTGATATACATCCCTACTGCGGGAAATCAGAACCGGTTGCCAGCTAAATGTTATTTAGTGTTGTGCACTGACAAAAACATATTTTCAGTATTATTCTGAACTAGCTCCTATACCAATAAAAATCTAAATGACTATTTTTGCAGGCATATTCCCGCCTAAGCCTATCCAAAATAAAATATATATTTGTGCGTGAAGGTCAAACAAGTTTATTATTAGGATATTAACAAGCTGACATATTATATTATCAAAACTGTTTACTATTTGTACAAATATTTGTGCACAGCGGCAATATATACAGCAGGTTATTAAAAGGCCTTTCTTAAGTCTACCTGTATTAGCAGGTTAACTATCCTGTCTGCCAAGTTTATTATAACAAACTTCACTTGAAGATTAGTCTGACTTGTATTTACTGCTGGCTGTTCCAAAGCTGTCTGCATCTGCTGTCAGGTTCACGCTGATGAGAATATCTTTTCTTGCTATCATTCTTCAAAATTATGGTTAGACAAAATCACATTGACACGTAAAACATAAAAAGCCAGAAGTAGAATGTGAAAACTTGCCAAAAGTAAAAGAATTAGGCAGCAGAGAAAGCTTGTCACCAGACAATTCAAGTGTGTGTAACACGTTTGGCGAACAAATAAAAAATCTGTGTGGGCAATAGTAGGTTTTGTGAGTCCTGGCCAAGATAGAGGCGCCCCCGCGCTTCTTGCTCTTTCCACACAGCAAACACCGCACGCGCCTACTTCTTCAAGGGCTGTATACTTTTATTATTTTCCACATTGTGTAACAATAGTGAAGAGGAATAGAAATATTTATTTATATTTCTAGGTCTTTCAAAGTAGCCACCCTTTGCATTAATAAAATAGCTTTGAACACTCTTGGCATTCTCTCAATCAGGTCCATGAGGTAAATAAAGAAATACTCTGGAATGAGTTGGAATGGACAGTAACTTCAGTCACAGAGGCTTCTCAAGAGGCTATTCCATTAAGAGTATGTGATTAAAATTGCATCTGCATTTACATCTATGGAAAGTCATCGGTAAATGGCCTTGAATATTGTGATCAAAATAATTAATTTGACTAATGTGATACCCAAGCAAGGGCGGCTGTTCTAGATATACCCCGTGAAATACATTATAGTTAGGTTTGAGTGTATAAACCCATCATAACAAAGACAAATAAATAAACTATTGTACGTAAATCTGTGACAGACTAATTCGTAAGATACTTTAAGTTACGTTATGTAACTATGTAACTGACCGGCTGTTAGAGGCAGTGGTTAGTGCAGTAAGAGATAAATAAGAGATACATTTTCAAAGGGCATTGTAGGTCAGGAATGGTGGATGTGCAGAAACATCCCAGACTTTTACTCCGACTCCAATCTCTATTGTTCCAGAGAAGTGTAGAATATATGGCAAGGCATGGAATATGTTCTGTCAGTTTTTGGTGGCCCAACCACTTACAGAGACACTTTATGTTAGCATTATCTATATTGTCCCATTAGAATTTTTGGCAACACTTCATTTTGAGAACCCAAAAATGTTTCCCTGTAGATAATCAACCGAGAGTTTGTTGAAAGTTTGTTGCTAGTATTAATATCTATAGAACATCTATAGATGGCAATTGAGTAACCAAATGACAACAATATGTGGGCTGGTTTGACCTTTTCGCTCCACTTTTTAATAGAACGTTCTGGAAATTTGAGGTTTGAGGTTTTTCAACTGCATTATGCTCTAAACGCTAATTTTACCTCTACTGCGCTAATATTCAGGCTCATTTATCATTGATATAAATATTTAAAAAAAACATTGATCTTCTTGCTTTAGTGATGGATTGGATGTTGTGCGCATAATGTAAATGAGTATTCACCCCCCTTGGATGTTTTCCCCTTTTGTTGCTTTGTACATGAAATCATGGTCAATATTTTGTCTTTTTTGACAAGAATTTGCAAAAGAAGCTTCTTTCATGTTAAAGTGAAAACAGATTTTATGAACTAATGTCAATTAATTAAAAATATATAGTGTAAAATAAGTGCATAAATATTCACCCTGTTTAAAGTGACTGACCTAATTCAACAGAGGTCCAGCTAGGAGATGCTTGCAGTTTCACAATTAATGAAATGGAGATCACTTGGGGGCAGTTGATGTGTGTCAAGGGATTTCAGTATAAAAACACCTGTGTCTGGGAGGTCCAGTCTCTGGTTTATCAGTATTCCTACTACAATTGGAACATGAAGACAAAAGAAGACTCCAAGCAACTTAGAGAAAAGATCATTGAAAAGTATAAGTCAGGAGATGGCTACAAATTCCAACAATTTCCAACTCATTGGACATCCCACGGACCACTGTCCTCACAAACTGAGTGAACGGGCAAGAAGAAGACTGATGAGGGAGGCCACCAAGACACCTACGACCACTCTGAAGGAGTTTAAATCTTCAGTGGTTCAGATGGGAGAGACTGTGCATAAAACAACTGTTACTGTTAACCCTGGTTCTTCACCAGTTGACAAAGATAAAGCCACTGTTGAAAAAAGCTCATATGAAATCTCACCTGGAATTCACCCAAAGGCATGTGGGAGACTCCAAGGTCAATTGGAAGAAGGTTCTTTGGTCTAATGAAACAAAAATGACGCTTTTTAGCCATCAGACTAGACGCTATGTTTGGCAAACACCAAACACTGGACATCACAACAAACACACCATCTCCACCATGAAGCATGGTGGTGGCAGCAGCATGCTCTGGGGATGCTTCTCAGCAGCAGGCCCTGGAAGGCCTGTAAAGGTAGAGGGGAACATGAATGCAGAAAAATATCACCAAAATCTGGAGGATAATCTGACTCATTCTGCGAGAGAACAACAATTTGGGAGAAGATTTATTTTCCAGCAAGACAACGACCCCAAGCATACAGCAAAAGCTACACAGAAATGGTTCAAAGACAAGGTGAATGTTCTGGAGTGGCCAAGTCAAAGCCCATATCTAAATTTAATCGAGAATTTTATGGCTGGCCTTGAAAAGAGCTGTTCACACCCGAACCCCGAGAAACCTGACAGAGCTTGAGCTGTCTTGCAAGGAAGAATGGAGCAACATTGCAGTGTCCAGATGTGCCAGCCTGGTTGAGACATATCCACACAAACTCAGTGCTGTGATTGCAGCCAAAGGTGCTAAAAAAAACGGACCTGAAGGTGGTGAATTATTATGCAATCATCTACTTTACCTTGTATATTTTCAATTAATTGATATTATTTTGTAAAAATATGTTTTCACTTTTGATATTAAAGACATTGTTTTGGCAAATTCCTGTCAAAAAAGACTATATATGACTATAAGATTATATTCACCATGATCTTATGTATAAAAGCAACAAAAAGGTGAAACATCCAAGGGGGGTGAATACTTTTTATAGGTATTGTGCACTTAGCTTTAACAATACATTTTTAAACAATGAAGTGATTTATCAATTACATGAACAAGACTGATGTATCATTTGTATGTTCCAGGACTGTGTTTCACTACCAGCCAGACTAGTGAAGAGATGCTGATACAGGTTGTTGGAAAATCCATCACATTTTCTGAACCAACAAAGAACGGTGGCACGTTATCATATAATGGTGATCATATAGCTGTGGTAGTTAAAGGAAACATGGACTCATTCTATCAAGACAGTTTCAAAGACAGAATTCAGTGGGACAATCAGACTGGACAGTTCACCATTAGAGATCTAAAAACCAATGATTCAGGGATGTATGTTGTGGATGGAAAAGGAAATGTCAAGACAACATATCAACTCACTGTGTATGGTAAGAAGTAATAAATGCTTTCACTGCTCACCTTACAACAAGAATTGCACTATTTCTGCATTCACCGATCAGCCATAACATTTTGACCACTGTCAGGTGAAGTGAATAACATTGTTAATCTCGTCATCATGGGACCTGTAAGTGGATGAGATATACATTGGAAGAAAAATATATTTGATCCCCTGCTGATTTTGTACGTTTGCCCACTGACAAAGAAATCAGTCTATAATTTAAATGGTAGGTCTATTAGAACCGTGAGAGACAGAATAACAACAAAAAAATAAAATATTGACCAATCAGTGGTCCGGAGATCATTAGGTCTGTGATCACCGTGGTAACGGGAGGTTCTATGTGACCTCTGTAAGGAGGTAATGTTGCCGGCTAGTTACGATGACCTCTATCGGTTTGGTTTTACCCTGAGAAACTGAACTTTGACCTTTTGACGACATTTGACTTATTATATTATATAATATATAAATTGATTTGCATTTTCCTCAGTGAAATAAGTATTTGAACCCTTCGCAAAACATGACTTAGTACTTGGTGGCCAAACCCTTGTTGGCAATCACAGAGGAAGAGACGTTTCTTGTAGTTGGCCACCAGGTTTGCACACATCTCAGGATGGATTTTGTCCCACTCCTCTTTGTAGATCCTCTCCAAGTCATTAAGGTTTCAAGGCTGATGTTTGGCTACTTGAACCTTCAAGTCCCTCCACAGATTTATTATGGGATTAAGGTCTGGAGACTGGCTAGGCCCCTCCAGGACCTTGAAGGGCTTTTTCTTGAGCCACTCCTTTGTTGCCTTGGCCGTGTGTTTTGGTTCATTGTCATGCTGGAATACGCATCCACGACCAATTTTCAATTCCCTGGTTGAGGGAAGGACATCCTCACCCAAGATTTGACGGTACATGGCCCCATTCATCGTCCCTTTGATGCCGTGAAGGGGTCAATGGGTCATATGCACATTCCTCTTCCTCTTCCAAACACAGCGAGTTGTGTTGATGCCAAAGAGCATCAATTGTTTTGGTTTCATCTGAACACAACACTATCACCCAGTTTTCATCTGAATCATTCAGATGTTCAATGGCAAACTTTGGACAGGCCTGTACATGTGTATTCTTGAGCAGGGGGACCTTGCAGGCGCTGCAGGATTTCAGTCGTTCACGGCGTAGTGTGTTAGCAATAGTTTTCTTGGTGACTATGGTCCCAGCTGCCTTTAAATCATTGGCAAGAGCCTCCCACGTAGTTCTGGGCTGATTCCTCACCGTTCTCCTGATCATTGAAACTCCACGAGATGAGATCTTGCATGGAGCCCCAGATCTATGTGGGAGGCTCTTGTCAATGATCTAAAGGCAACTGGGACCATAGTCACCAAGAAAAGTGGTCTTGTAGCCCATCCAGCTTTGTGTAGGTCTACAATCTTGTCCCTGACATCCTTGGACAGCTCTTTGGTTTTGGCCATGGTGGAGAGTTTGGAATCTGATTGATTGATTGCTTCTGTAGACAGGTGTCTTTTATACATGTAAGGATCAGGAGATTAGGAGCACTCCCTTTAGGAGAGGGCTCCTATTCTCATCTCGTTACCTGTATAGAAAACACCTGGGAGCCAGAAATACTTATTTCACTGAATAGATTATTTCAAATACTTATTTTACTGATTAAAATGTGTTCAAATTATTTTAAATGCGTTTTTCTGCATTTTTTTGTTGTTATTTTGTCTCTCACTGTTCAAATAAACCTACCATTAAAATTATAGACCATTTATTTGTCAGTGGGCAAACATACAAAATCAACAGGGGATCAAATAATTGTCTCCTCCACTGTAGCTATTTAAAAGCAGACATATCTAAAACAATCCCCAAAATAATCATTAGCATTTCTTTATCTTGGCCAACACAATGAGCACAAAGGTCCCACTTAACACGTGCAAAATTACCGAGTAGACAGGATATTGCCGCCAGCAGAAAGGACCAACATCATGCATTTAAAAACATTTGAGTTTACTCAGAGTTTCACAACTCTACAGGTGAGCTCAGGAGAATGGAGGATTGATGGCCCACATCTGGTGCTCCAGATCTTTAAAGAAGCAAAATGTCTAAACAATGTCTACATACGTAAATGCATTGAGTTGCTGCCAGCTGATTGGCTGATTAGATATCTGCATACCTGTTTTCCCAAATATCAACAATATAGGGATTTTCTTTCTAATTTCAGATTCACCTTAAAAATAAGAATGAATAATAATAGAATAAGAAGAAGAAAGAATAAGAAGAATAAGAAATAAGAATGAATGTGCAATTGTCATTATATACACTGTTGGTCTAGACCAGGGGTAGGCAACCCGCGTCTCCGGAGCCGCATGCGGCTCTTTTATGACTCTGCTGCGGCTCTTGTAGGGGAATTTTTGTGTTTCACC
The DNA here is from genome assembly GCA_016801125.1 of Novumbra hubbsi. Classification (NCBI taxonomy): domain Eukaryota; kingdom Metazoa; phylum Chordata; class Actinopteri; order Esociformes; family Umbridae; genus Novumbra; species Novumbra hubbsi. The sequence continues at coordinate 16,402 of JACXGK010008506.1, read as the reverse complement.
TATCCACATAATAAATTCACTACGGAATCAATTAAGTACCGATAGTATTATAGAAGTAATTTTTAAAAGCCAGAAATGTATTAAACTGCAGGTATTGATAAATAATGCTAAACAACATCTATTCATATCATCAAGTATGCACTGAGTGGTAGTAGAAGCATGCTAGAAAACAAGACCACTAAAAGGTGAAGTCATTACTCCCTAGATGATACCATGACTTCTCCCCGGAAAGACTCGGGATGACAGCCAATTGCCATCTTATCACACTGTCTCCCTTAAACTCTTCCCAGGCCTTTGCAATCTCTCAAAGCCAGGTGGCTCATTATTTGAAGAATAGGTTCATTCATTATTTCCAAAACACCTAGTAACTCTGTACCACCAAGGGTTCAGGGGTTGAGATAATTGACCAATCAAAAAGGATGAACCGCCTAGAATGTGTCAGAAGTGGGATGATCTATTGAATGCAACACAAGATATGAGATGGTATTAATATGTGTGTTCAAAAGTTGTATGTTGGTCTTTTCTGCAGAAACTCCCCGGCTTTATGATGACGTTCACCAAAGTCTGAACTCTGAAGCTCATGAACTCTGAAGTTCTTGCATCTTTTTGAGTTGGGAATGGCGTTTTCCACGAAACTCTCTGGGGCTTGGGAACACATTTTATTTGGTGGCAAATAGGGGAAAATGGCTCTTTGGTAATTAAAGGTTGCTGACCCCTGGTCTAGACACTTGTTACTAACCCCACCTTATCCTTTCCAGAACCTGTATCCCGGCCCACGCTGATGACAGTAGGTAATAGGATCTGTTCACAGGAATGTTCTGTAAAGAATGAGCGAAATGTGACCCTTTCCTGGTACAGTGGAGAAGCGATAATCAACCAGACCAGCAACCCTGAACTTTCCATCAAGCTCTCTCTCCTTCTGGAGGTGGATGTACAGAACTGGACTTTTTACAGTTGTGAGGCTGCCAACCCTGTCACAAAAGAGAATACAAAATTTTATGTCCCAGAATACTGCATGGTGAATAAGGAGACAGGTACAGGCCATGTAGAAATACATTTATTTAGAAAACCATATAATTCATACTCCTCATGACACTTTTCTGTACTTCCCTGGTCATAAACCCAACGCCATACTCATCCTCCACATCCATCCACTACACACCTGGTTTCCATTCCTTTAATAATAATGGTTGTCCCCCAGTTTCCCATCTTTGTCACTTATTGTTAGGCTCAGTGTCTCATGCAACAAGTCTGGGGCGTTACTTATTGTCTTTGATTTCCATTTACTCTGTACGTTAGTTTGTAGATCTTCACTTACTTCTACACCCTGATTTTCGGTCTTTTTCCTTCAGACTTTCTCAATAAATAGTTCTTCTCGATTACCTTTATATTGTGACTCCAGGCAGGAAACAAAATACTGGTACCTGGCCTACACAGTACTGCGAAGTTGTAAAATAAGTTATATTTAAAAAATATTTTCTTTCTCTTCCATATAGGTCTCAATAATGGGAGGGTTTTGTCTCTTATTGCAATAATCTGCATTCTGGTTGCTTCAATAGTGGTTGGAATGAAGAAGAAGTGGAAAAATGGACAAGGTAGGTATTTAACCATTTTGAGGTGTAAATTACCTTTCGGAAACACCCTAAAACCTGAAAGTACACACAGTCTAACATTCATTACTTTCTAGATTAGGTTTCTGGCTCCTAAAGTTTTTCTTTGGCTAGCTGTCACAGTGAATACCCAAGTAGAAATTAGACTACCTTATCTTCCTCCCATAACCAAATGACACCTTAGAGCAGGGGAGGGCAAACTTTTTGGCTCGGGGGCCACATCAGGATTATGAAATGAAATGGAGGGCCACATTTGTTTTTGTAATTTGCTAATAATAAATGATTTGCAGGCCACAAAAAGGCAAAAGTTAAAACATACACTACATATGTACAGTACATCCCTTATAATGTGTAAATAGTTTAAATTCTGAATCAGATATATAAGAATGGGCTGGTGAGTTGTTTTTTAATTCCCCTCAAAAACATTTTATTTCCTTCCGCGGGCCAGATGGAACTGCCTCGCGGGCCGCATTTGGCCCTCAGGCTGTAGTTTGCCCACCCCTGCCTTAGAGGCAGGTAACCTTAATATTGGCCCTGAGTGTTTGCAGATCCTTTGTGGGGGGTGTGAAAGTGTCTGTGTATCTCTTTTAGTTAGTCACACCCTCACTTTGTAATTATTTTTCTCTGTCTTTATAGATCTACCTGAAGAAGAACAACCTGACATTCAGTATACAGAGATATCTTACATTAGACCAACCAATATTCAGGTTAGTAATAATGCTAGATGCTCATAGTCATAGGAAACTCAGTTCAGCAGCTTTTCGTGTCCTTGGGGCTGCAACTTTAAGACTTATTGCAAGCTAGAGGGTATTGTGAGCTCAGATGATACTGAAAGATACTATTTGATTGGGTTACACAATTAGAAATCACACAGCTATTGTGTATGACTTTGATGTTCCTGTCTTTGTCCTAAAGTGTTTGCATAGTCAGTTGCTGTTCTTCGCTAGGCTTTGTGTTTCCTCCCAGTAGCTGTACAAATGGTTGTAGGTGAATGTTTTTTGTTGAGTTACTGACTTCAGAACAAAAACCGAGTGTGATGCCTGTCCTGTTACCTTCCTCCTGCACAAAATCTAATAACGACACACATTATCCTTTTTTCTCTTCCCTTTTGTTGAATTACTTCCCTTCCCTCATTCTTCGCCCCTCTACTCTCCCTCCCTTCTTTACCTTTCTCTGTCAAGGAGGAACAAGTCGACTTATCAGAACTCGATCCGCCTAGAGAAACTAAAGAGAAATCAGTTTATGTTCTACTCCAATACCATCACAATGCTGATTTTAAAAGTGCTTAAAGGAAAGGTAAAACGGAGAAGCTGACAGATGTTATAATTTCAGGCATAGTTAGTTAAATATGAATATTGAATTAAACGTCTTATTGAATTGAATATAAAATTTAAATATTGAATTAAAATGGAACACTGCCACCTTTACTGTTTTCATGTAGACTTTTCTCACATCCCAGCGGCAGAAGCAAAAGAAACAATGTCCCTTGTCGCTAGTTAGAGACTGTGGGCAGCGTTTGTGTTGATTCACAATCAATTCACAATGTCCGTGTGTAAGGGCTCTGGGGCTAGACCCAAATGCTGAAACAGTCTCAGTGTGGTTTAGGTGCAGCAAGATTTAATAGGAGAGACCGGAGCAGGTTGGAGGAAGGCAAAGGTGTGGCAAAATATAACTCTTTCAAAAAAAGGTGTGGTTACTGCCAGTGGCAGTCCCAAGGCCACATTTTCAATGCTAAATCACGGATTTGAAAAATAATGTTTTAGTACTCAACGGTTGTTGAAATACCAGTTAGGTGACTGCTGTATATTTTATGTGTTATTGCCTCATTGTTTAGCTTGGCAGTGTGTGTGTCATGTCCTGGCTGGGAGCCCCTAACCTACTCTATGCTTTGGGGCTCGCAGTCAGCGCATGCCACCTAGAGAGGCCTCTAGCCCTCTCTATGCCGCTGTGGGCTCCCCAGTCAGAGCAGCTGTGTTCAGTTGACTCTGATTGGGGAGCCTAGTTAGGTTAGGCTACAGCCACACATTAGGTGTGGTTGATTGTTTGTGTTTCACAACGCTCACGGTTTTGTCTCTGTTTAACTCCCATTTCAGTGAATACGCTACATGTTTTTTTGTACTTCGTTTTATGTTGGTTAGGACCTTTCATTTACGTGTACAGTCCATGTAGTTTGTTTTTTGTTATTGGATTAAATCACCATTTACTTTCCACAATGTCTGCTTTTGGTTTCGCCAAGCACAACAGCCGTGACAGTGTGCTCACCATAAAACCGAGCAGGTGTAGTACGTAACAGATTCCATTCATAGTAGGCTACGTTACAAAAAAATTTACATGAATTTAAGCACTGAAACATTTCTGAGACATGCTAGTTCATCCCTAAGAACAAAATAAACAAGGCTAACGATGAGTCATTTTGGTCTGAAATAGAAGGGGAGTCTTATATTCATGACAACGCAATCATTTTCACACACAAAACATTTTATTGAGTGTTTTTGGCAGAAAATTGCATACTACTCAAACGAGTTTGTGTTTGAGAAGTTATTGTGTTGTATTGAAAGTATATAGATCCACCATGTGCCCTGAATTACAATTTTTTCATTCACTTTTGCAAAATGTTTTGAAAGGTGCCAATACTTTTTGAAAGGTGACTCAATATTTTATGTAAAAATCGACATGCCAAAATAAAAGCATTTGGTGCATTTGTCAAATTGTAACAAAAAAGGGTTAATTCTCAAGGCTTTTGGAATCACTATACAGTTATTTCACTTGCTGGTCAGAATTCAATATCCCATGTTTAATGTTTCTGGAGACATTTGTCCATAATAATTATAAATCATCTGCTACAGCAAACAACAAAGCATTTAAATATAATTCAATAAATTGCTGCTACCAGATCAGGACTCTTTTATTCACCATGTTTGGGTCCTGATAGAATTGTACTCAAAACAACACCCAAAAATAGACAGAAAGAATGTGGCCACGGTTCCTTTACATAAAAAGGAAGGAAACTAACTTAGCATACATAACATACCATAATGGATTCCATCAACCCCAATCACCCCCATCTCTGTCTCCATCTATGACAGCGTGTGGTTATTGCTTCTTTGTAGACTTCTTTGTAGTTTGTTCTCACGCTCATTCTGATGTGCTTATAGGAGAAGCGTGTACTTCTGTACACCTTTTATCATGCAACAGAGCTGGAGCGAAAACTTAGCAAAATGACTTTGACCATGTGACCTACTGTCACGTCCTGGCTGGGGGCCCCTGACCTTCTTTGTGTGCCCAGGGCTCACAGCCTCTAGGCACATCTACAGGGTTGTTTTGTGCTCCCCAATTGAAGACCTTAAAGTGCTTGTTTTTGCCGACACAGGGTGAATTATTGTTTGAGCATTATGCCATTTTATGCGGCCAGTGATGTGTTTGTTTGTTTGTACATCTAGTTTCATCTTTTGCCTTGTTTTGAGTTGTTGTTCTGTTGAAGCTTGGAATAAATGATTGACTTAGCAAAGATTCTGCACGTATTATGTCTCTTGGCCAGCATGTGACACCTACTTTGTCTATAGTAATGCTGAAGTCATTGCCCTTACCATGTATCTGCATAAACAGTACTGTAGCTAACTTGCATTACTTGCAAAATACAAAACTGGCAGCCATTTGCATGGGCTCATTCTTGAAAGTTTGACTAACACACATTGCCAGGTAAACGGCCTTGAGTGTGGCTAGCTACCCATCATTCAAAGTGACTCACCCTTTTAAAATGAGTGCTCCTAATCTCAGCTTGTTACCTGAATAAAAGACACCTGTCCACAGAAGCAATCAATCAGATTCCAAACTCTCCACCATGGCGAAGACCAAATAGCTGTCCATTGATGTCAGGGACAATATAGTAGACCTACACAAAGTTGGATGGGCTACAAGACCATCGCCAAGCAGCTTGGTGAGAAGTTTACAACAGTTGGTGCGATTATTTGCAAATGGAAGACACAAAATAACTGTCAATCTCCCTCGGACTTGGGCTCCATGCAAAATCTAACCTCATGGAGTTTCAATGATCATGAGAACGGTGAGGAATCAGCCCAGAACTAGACGAGAGGATCTGGTCAATGATCTCAAGGCAGCTGGAAACATAGTCACCAAGAAAACGATTGGTAACACACTACGCTGTGAACGACTGAAATCCTGCAGCGCCTGCAAGGACCCCCTGCTCAAGAAAGCACATGTACAGGCCCACCTGAAGTTTGCCAATGAACATCTCAATGATTCAGAAGAGAACTGGGTGTGGTCAGATGAGACCAAAATCGAGCTCTTTGGCATCAACTCAACTCGCCATGTTTGGAAGAGGAGGAATGTTGCCTATGACCCCAAGAACACCATCCCCACAGTCAAACATGGAGGTGGTAACATTATGCTTTGGGGGGGATTTTCTGCTAAGGGGACAGGACAACTTCACCGCATCAAAGGGACGATAGATAGGGCCATGTACCCTCATGGCATCAAATATTTTTTTCCTCCACTGTAAGTGACCTTACCTTATAGTCCCTAGTCAAAATAATTTAAACTACCGGTAGTGGTTAATTATAAATAACAAGACGCCAGACCAAACAATAAATCTAAGGGGGTGAGCTGAAAGGTTCAAAGAAAATGTACCAATGTTCTTTTTGTATTGTTGTTAACTATTAACTATTTGTGAGAATATTTGGGCACAGCAGCCTCATTAATAGCAGGTTATTAAAATGTTTATATATCATACAACAGTAGACAAATCATCCTCTGGACAGCTTTACTGAACCTCACTGAACCCACTGTATTGAATGAGTGGTCATCTCTCAGAAAGTGAAACAAATCGGTTGAGTAGGGTATTTGAGGCTATTTTGTAAATGACATTGCAAAGTTCAGAATCGATAGGAAGGTCAGTTTTACGATGGTGTGATGGCTGCATAAGTGAAGGATGCTTTGTTGCGAAATAGGAATCCGATTCTATGCATATATCGTTGCCAAAGCATATGAACACAAACTAGCATATTCGATAAAACATAAACAATATTCTACGACCATGCGGATTACAGCAACGCCATCAGACGCTTTGATTTCCGATGACAGACCGCTCTGCAGCAGTATAAATCGTGTCTTGTCTTGTCGTGAATTTTTAAGTCTACATTAAACATTAATATTATTCATTGTTAATATGTCTATGAATAAAATAAAATGCGAAAGCACAAAACATGGAACATGAAAGAGGTTTATTTTGTCTGGTACTAAATCATTTCAAACCCAACTACTATCAAAAATCTTCTTGCTATGCAAACAAGCAAGCAACATAAGACAAATGTCTGTATTCTATTGAATATCTTAGTTTTGGCTTTGTACCTTTGCCAAACAATGCACAACTTCCAATGTGTTTGTTGTGTGAACAAGTATTTTCAAACGAGGCGATGAAACCTTCCCGTCTGAAGGAGTATCTTGGAAAGATCCACCCTGACAAAGCTGACAAGGAGCATCCCTTCTTCCAGGCCCTGAGAGAGAAGCACGGTAGGAGAACCATCAGCAGTCTTTTTGCCAGGAAAAAGAAGCCTCAATGATAGTGGGCTATAGGTGGCAAGTGTGCACAATGGGTAGAACAGTGGTAATATGGGAAGCGGCATCGGGGTAAAGTAATTAATGGGGAAAACAGAAAACACGGCTCGGAGTAGTCCGGAGCCATGATCCCAATACCTTATTTGATGGGGGGCGGTAAGGGACCTGGATAATGGCTAGGGAGGCGCTGGCCCAAAAAAGGTTGAGAACCACTGGTCTAACCAGATGCCTAGGTATTTTGATGCTGGACGGGCGGGCAGGTGCAGGCAGCAATTGGTTGAAGAGCATTCCTTTAGTTTTACTTACATTTAAGAGCAGTTAAAGGCCCTGGAAGGAGAGTGTGTATAGCATTGAAACTCGTTTGAAGGTTAGAAAACACAGTGTCCAAAGAAGGGGCAGAGGTATACAGAATGGTGTCGTCAGCGTAGAGGTGGATCACAGAATCACCTGAGAGCGACATCATTAATGTAAACAAAGAAGAGAGTCAGCCCGAGAATTGAACCCTGTGGCACCCCCATAGAGACTGCAATGGGTCCGGACAATAGGCCCTCGGAATTGACACACTAAACTCTATCAGAGAAGTAGTTTGTAAACCAGGCGGGGCAGTCAGTTGAGAAGCCAAGGCTGTTGAGTCTGCCAATAAGAATGTTGTGATTGACAGTCGAAAGCCTTAGCCATGTCAATGAATATGGCTGCAGAGTAATGTCTCCTATTGATGGCGGTTATGATGTTGTTTAGGACCTTGAGCGTTGCTGAGGTGCACCCATTACCAGCTCTAAAACCTGATTGCATAGTGGTGAAGGTACTGTGGGATTCGAAATGGTCGCTGATTTGTTTGTTAACTAGGCTTTTGAAGACCTTAGAAAATTAAGGTCGAATAGATATAGGCCTGTAGCAGTTTGGATCTCTTGTATCTCCCCCTTTGCAGAGGGGGATGACCGTGGCCGCTTTCCAATCAGTAGGAATCTCAGACGTTACAGTGGAGAGGTTGAACTAGCTAGTAATAGGGGCTGCAACAATTTCTTCAAATGATTTTAGGAAGGAAGGATCCAGGTGGTTTATTTATAGGGGTCCAGATTTTGCAACTCTATCAGAACATCAGCAGTCTAGATTTGGTTTGATTAGTGCTACAGGATGCAGATTTCTGCTTAAAAAACTAGCCTTAGCTTTCCTAACTGCCTGTTTAGATTTGTTTCTCACTTCCCTAAAAAGTTGCATATCATAGGGGCTGTTTGATACTAATGCAGAGCGCCACAAGATGTTTTTGTGTTGATTGAGTGCAGTTAGGTCTGGAGAGAACCAGGGGCTATATCTGTTCCTGGTTAAACATTTTTTGAAGGGGGATGCTTATTTAAGATGGTAAGGAAGGCCCTTTTAAAGAATAACCAGGCATCCTCCACTGACGGAAATAGGTCAATCTCTTTCCAGGATACCCGGACCAGGTCGATTAGAAAGGCCTGCTCGTTGAAGTGCTGTAGAAAACGTTTTGACCATGGACCCCTTACGGATGCAGGCAATGAGGCAGTGATCGCTGAGATCTTGGTTGAAAACAGCAGAGGTGTATTTGGAGGGCAGGTTGGTTAGGATAATATCAATGAGAAACTCGTTGCAAATGGTTTTGGGATTATACCTGGTGGGTTCATTGATAATTTGAGTGAGATTGAGAGTATCCATCTTAGATTGTAGGATAGCTGGGGTGTTGCATGTCACAATTTTGGTCACCTAGCAAAACGAACTCTAAAGATAGATGGGGGGCAATCAATTCACATGTGGTGTCCAGGGCACAGTTGAGGGCAGAAGATGATCTATAACAAGCAACAACTGTGAGAGACTTGTTTCTGGTAAGGTGGATTTTTAAAAGTGGAAGCTAAAACTGTTTGGGTACAGACCTGGATAGTAGGACAAAACATTGCAGGCTAACTCTTGTCGTGGAAAATACTTTGGTTCGACCGTTAATGTAGAAATATTCCAGATCAGGATAACAGTGCTGTTGAATCACTGTCACGTCATTACACCAGCCACGGTTAGTGTAAAAACAGATACTTTCACTTTTTTGTTTTGCCGAGGAGGACTGTGTTGCAATCGGCTCTGAAGAGTTGGAAGCCTGCCAGCTGCAGTCCATTCATCAGTCCACACAACCGTGTTTCCGTAAAACATAAGACTGAAGATAACTAAAGGATTGCCCAAATTCTCAATGGGATTAAGGTCTGTATCCTGGCCATGGACCGAAAATATCAATGTTTTGTTCCCCCGAGCCACTTACTTATCACTTTTATCTAATGGCAAGGTGTTCCATCATGCTGGAAAATACATTGTTCATCACCAAACTGTTCTTGGATGGTTGGGAGAAGTTGCTCTCAGAGGCTGTTTTGGTACCATTCTTTATATATGGCTGTGTTCTCAGGCACAATAGTGAGTCCCTTGGCTGAGAAGAAACCACACACATGAATGGTCTCAGGATGCTTTACTGTTGGCATGACACAGGATTGATGATGGTAGCGCTCACCTTTTCTTCTCCAGACAAGTTTTTTCGGATGCCCCAAACAATTGGAAAGACTCATTAGAGAAAAGTACTTTACCCCAGTCCTCAGCAGTCCAATCCCTCTAACTTTTCTCACACCTGCCTGCTTCCATTCCTGAGCAAGCTCTGCACTGGTGGTGCCCCTGCAGCTAACTCAACTTTAGGAGACGGTCCTGGTGCTTGCTGGACTTTCTTGGGAACCCTGAAGCCTTCTTCACAGCAATTGAACCTCTCTCCTTGATCTGATAAATGGTAGATTTAGGTGCACTCTTACTAGCTGCAATATCCTAGCCTGGGTTCCCTTTTTGTGCATAGCAATGATGACTGTACATGTTTCCTTGCAGGTAACCATGGTTAACAGAGGAATAACAATTATTTCTAGCCCCACCCTCCTTTTAAAGCTTCCAGTCTGTTATTTTAACTCAATCAGCATGACGGGGTGATCTCCAGCCTTGTCCTTGTCAACACTCTCACCTGTGTTAACAAGAGGATCACTGACATCATGTCAGCTGGTCATTTTGTGGCAGGGCTGGAATGCAGTGGAAATGTTTTATGGGGATTAAGTTCAATTTAAATTAATTTTCATATTCTGTTCAATACCACCATATAATCCCTGGGGTTCATGGTAGGTGGAGCATCACATCTTCAGTCTCCATTACTACTAGAATAAATCTTATTACCACAATCCTTACTAGGACATGTCTTAGTAGCATTTAGCAACATTTGCTGATAGTGGTCATTTTGGGATAATTGTGAAACTGCGTGTGATTGTTTTACATACTTAGTTTGAATGCGTGTAATTCACTCTAACTAAACAACTTAAATGTTGATTCACAGGAAAAGGCTGTGTTTGTGGCGTCAGCTTTTCTTGCCTGGTTGAATCTTTATAGAGGTGAGAACAGTAATACATACATCTGCCCTATAAGCGAGAATAAGCGTGAGAACCCATACTGACCACAGAGAGAATAGAGAAGTGATAACCACAAGCTGTTATTGAAGCTGTTGAAGAAGATAATTTGTGATATGCCTATCTATATGCCCTATTGATTAATGCATAAATATAGTTATTTGCTTACTGTTTGCATGCATATATATATATATATATATATATATTTATATATATAGTAAACATATAGGTTAAACCATATATATTTGTATATAAATTACATGTCCTGACATCACATATCTTGGGGATAGAATACACGCCCTATAAGCGAGAATAAGCGTGAGAACCCATACTGACCACAGAGAGAATAGAGAAGTGATAACCACAAGCTGTTATTGAAGCTGTTGAAGAAGATAATTTGTGATATGCCTATCTATATGCCCTATTGATTAATGCATAAATATAGTTATTTGCTTACTGTTTGCATGCATATATATATATATATATATTTATATATATAGTAAACATATAGGTTAAACCATATATATTTGTATATAAATTACATGTCCTGACATCACATATCTTGGGGATAGAATACACGCCCTTACATTCTCCATTTTGTATTGAGTATATGGCTTTAAGAGACACTTAAGAAGGCACTTTCTCAAAGCCACGTAATCAATACAAAATGGATGACCTAACCAATGTTTACACACACATATATAGGCACAGTAAACTTATGTAAATAACTAATTATGCATTTATCAATAGGACCTACGGATTGGCGTAATACAATTTATCCTCTACATTTCCCCCCTTATGAGACATATGAGTCTCATCACACAATGTAGAACATAAAACATACATAACATCCTACATAACCCCACGACAAAACAAACACTCCTTTATTTGGCTAGGAAATGGAAAAAGGCAGGGGGTACTAATTCCCTATGTCATCATATGGAAAACCCAGTCATGGGAAAAACCTAATGACCGAAAGGATTACACATACCAACTAAACTAAACTTGCACACTCTGTCCATACTCAGATACCATAACCCTGAAGATACAAAACATGCTAAAACACAAATGAAGTCATTTTATTGAGTCAGGTTGAATGAAAGTTCATGACAGCTGATGAAAGTATCCGCTGAGAATTGGAATTCCACCACCCTTTGGAGCAATGTTAGGAGTCCATCAATAACATAACAGACCTCATCTTCTTCAATACGTATGGCTCGACAGGACTCTTGTCAACAGTCCTCGTCACTCAGTCATCTAATTTGTATTCACCAATATCCACAAGGTCAACTTGCTAAGAGCAATCGGTTGATAATAGAGGCATGGACACTCCTTGTCCACCTGGCATCATTACACCAACCCATCTCAACAACATGACTTTTGCACAAGTTAGCATTATGGTGCAACGACAAAACAAAAGTCTAAACACTACAACTACACGTATAAACACTTGGACCAATGTCATTCCTATGGTCCCAATTTGTCCTGTAACCAATTTGTGGCAGACCGACCTGCATCTTTAGATGGACTAAAGGCATCCCTTATGTGCTCCAGTGCAGTGATGATATTGGTCATGTTATCAGTGTCAGGTCCGAGCGGGGGCTGGCAAATGTCAGGCAGGAGACCCAAGCGCATAGCACAGTGGTCCAGAGTAGCTAATGAAACTGAGTTGCCAAACTAAAAAAACAATTAGAAAAGCACTTAGGAGCTGCGGGTAGCAGTCGGACAAAGGCACTAAGGATAATCCCCAAGGTAATTACTTGAATAGATAATGAGCACAAAACGAGTATAGTAACGGTGTTGATCAGGCAAACTAAGGGGGGAAATCAGAGGTATAAATAGAGTGGTGCTGATGGGGGAATTGCCGGCAGGTGTGCACAATAGGAGACCATGCAATCAGTGTCTGATCAATAACTTCCAATGTCTTTCTTTTCCTATTCGAAATGTCAAACATGACAGTATGCACGCTACCGCTGGTACCTCCTATCTGTACATCTAAATGAATCACAAACTTAGTGCTCTCAGCTATTCCCCAAAACACTCGGTCTACACCTAGTGTACCGTTTGAACAGAAACAATAAGATGCTCGTACTGGTGTAATGTCGATTGCATCTGGTCCTGCTCTGCCTGGTAAATCGGATAAGCTCATGTATGTCAAATTCGTCAACCAACGGCATCAGGTGGTCTGAATAAAACAAGGACATTAGCTGCCCTCACTTTCTTGGAAATTATTGCTTATAGTATAGTTGCGGAGTGACACAGTAAAGTCAACGGTTCTGGTATTGTCTCCACGATTGTAGGCCACGTGCTAAGAGACGGAACTTTCATTAAACAAGGGCATTCATCGCGGCTTGCCACCCTTACTGAATCAGTCAATTGTTGAAACCACATATTTCGACCTGCCCATGGGTCTGCTATTTTTACCGCAGCACTGTCAAAACCCAAAGCCTTCCACTCTGCTTCTCTTTTGTAACGCACATGAGCATCTTCTATCAAGTCAGCTACAGTATCCATTTTGTCTATATCATAGATAGGTCTTAATCCTACAGTAGTCAATGTTGTCAGTATTATCAGTCCTATTGTCAATGACAAGAGCCCTTTGCATCTCATACTTCTCTGGTGTCTTCCGGTTCTTCCTCTCCACTTGTCATCGCTTCTTTCGGGTATGTTACTCTGTTGCAATGGTTCAGGTGGATCCAACCTTGTCGGCCCTCCACTTTGACTGCGGTTGGTGTACTCAATATTACCTGGTGGGGCCCCAGCCACCAATGGCTGTCTCCATTTTTGCTTGTAGACCTTAACCAGTGCCTGATCACCTGGTTGTACGATCTGTCCTGGTCCTTTGGTGGTGGACCCTGAGATTGTTGTACCTGTGAATACACAGATCTCAAAGCAGAGGTTAGCTCTTTCAAATACTTACTCAATCCCTGATCAAACTCTTCTAGTCCAGACACTCCTGGAGGTCTCATTGAAGGTACTGTCATGGGTCCCCCTTTCACAATGTCATGGGGCGTAAGGCCCTTGCCTCTGTTTACTGGGGGCTCTCATTTTCATTAGGGCTAATGGTAAGCATTCAACTCAATTCATTCCTGTCTCGTTGCATACCTTGGCTAATGTGCTCTTTTTAGCGTTCTATTTGATTTTTCAACAATGCCTGCACTTTGAGGATGGTAAACACATGAGAATTTTTGTTGCACATCTATTTGACCAATTCTGTTGTGAAGCGAATGCCATTGTCTGATGAAATGTTGGTGCTAACTTAAACATTGACACAGTCCACAACTCTGGAAAACTAACCCTATCCTAATGTATACCGCTATTTTCATTCTTGCCCTTAGAGTCTTACAAAGTGGACAATAAACATTCACAATGATGAGCTTTCACAGACACACTTCATACCTAAACGACTCCAAATCAATTTAAATAAATTCCTAAAATCTGTCCAAAGTGAAAAAACTAACGAATTACTAATAAATGAACTAAAAGTAAATATATACATAAAAATAGCTATTGGCCACAGACAATTACAAACATTTTGCATTCACAAATCACTCCATTCAAGCAGTTTCACACATTCTAAAACATCTGGCACACACAAGTTATGCACGCACGCATTCCATTCAAGCACGCACATACATTCCACTCCCTTTGTTTTTAACCACGTGGAAAAGTTACAATACTAGCAGGCCACAGACCACAATTTTAACAGGCCTATAGCCACAATTTAAGGCCTTTAGGCACAACTTTGTTTGCCAAAGCGAGATACCTTCTATTTAATTTTTTGTCAAATTTTGGTAATTAGTAAAACATCCAGTGCACGTTATTTATAGAAATCTTAGTCATGACATAACACACACCATAAACAATTAAGACGATCAGCTCCAGTGGCCCAAAAGAGATCACCTAGCAACCACAAAGACAAACGACACTTGTAGCTACTTTACTGATTAAATTTGCATCACCAGACAAATATTTAATCAGCACAAATAAGTATTTTCTAAATAGCCAAATCAGCTGACGGCTATGATTAAATGTAGACCACCGGGTGTGGAATTCACTATTAAAGATAGAGGTGTGGGGCTGAAATCATTTCTTTGGGGAGTTGGAGGGTTAATAGGTTACTTGGGACATTCCATAAGAGGGAGGGGGGTCAGGAAGTTAGGAGGATAAGACAAAGGACACTGTGGCGCCGGACACAACAACACCATTCTCATCTCCCTTGGAAAAGGTCACCAGATGGTTCACCCCAGGGCTGGGGGCTGCCCACGAGACGGACACTCAGAAAGCACGCGCAGCAAACTTCTATGCAATTAACTGTGTGTGCGCAGCAAAGTACATGCATTGACTGTGGGGGGAAGTGGCTACATAAACGGGGGTCCGATGTGAACGGACTTTAGATCGTCCTGTCCTGCGTGACAGATCTCCGGGTGCGCATTCGTAATAAAGGTGTATGATTTGGGAAGACTTGAACGGCGTGGACATTCTCTGATTTGTAACCCGGGGGAAACATTAGGTTCCTACACGGGACAGTATTTAAAACCCGTATAGAAATATTTCTAATTAGGCATATCACCAGACGGCTTCTGATTAAACTATCACTGGACCCAGCTCTGGTTAAATTTGTATTACCAAACAAATATTTAAAACCAGTATAGAATTACTTTAAATAGCCGTGTCACCAAACAGCTTTTGTTTCATTAATTAATTACAGAATATTTGGTTCCCTATAGAAAGACTTTCCCGAAAAAGAGGGCATCACCTCAGCGCAATCAAAATCATCTGTTGACGGACAAAGACAAATTGGACCACAAAAAAACTGAACTTCTATTGTTTTAAAAAGGTGTCTGTTTTACATCTGTTCCTATGCACGTGCTTCTGTCCAAAATGTCCACGTCCGTCAGCGAGATTTATTAAATTACACCTCTGGTTAAGACTCCTCCTGGCTGGCTCGCCAAATAAAGTAGCTTATCCAAAACACATGCTTTTCTAGGTGCCTTAAGTCAACCTAAACAACTATAGGAGACCAAATACCTTTGACCAGACTAGTTTTAATGTAATTACATGGTGACTCATACAGAGAGGACAACTCCAAGATGAAAGACGCAGTTATATGGCATACAGCCAACTTTATAACTTTGCACAGGTAGACCCCTCCCTTCACCTGTATCCGCCAATCAGAGGCACTGGCGGGAAAACTCAACCGAGAACAAAGACTCCTTACGTTCTCTCAAAGCCACGTAATCAATACAAAATTGAGGATGTAATCAATATACAAAATGGATGACCTAACCAATGTTTACACACATATATAGGCACAGTAAACGTATGCAAATAACTAATTATGCATTTATCAATAGGGCCTATGGATTGACATAATACAATTCATCCTCTACAGTTTCCTAGAGTGCTTTGGGTACATTTATACTTTAAGTTGACATTTCCCGCGAACCTATAAAAGTGTGAGTTTTTAATTATCCACTTTTTCTGTCATAACATAAGCTATGTGTCAGGGTTCCCCCTGACCCTGCCCGGCTCCGGTCCTAGCGCACCCTCTAGTGGCCCTGGTGTGCTACTTCATACACCAGTCACCAAGCGCTCAGTCACTAACCACACACACCTGTACCCCATTCCTCTCATCAGTTCCCCTACATAAGCACCCCAGCCCCGCTCATCACGGCCAGTTCAAACCAGTTACTACGTTCACGGTACCTGCTAGTTTTTTGGCTCCTGCATTACGCAGTTCTAATTTTTGCTGTTCTACTCAGCTCGTTTCGTCAGAGTACTTTTTTG
>JACXGK010008505.1:0-15408 GCA_016801125.1 Novumbra hubbsi | reverse complement strand
CAGTGTGTTATTCTGCACTACCTGTGGACGTTCTCTCTAGCTCCTAAAGACCAACGCCTCCTCAGGTGTCAGTGTGTTATTCTGCAATCCCTGTGGACGTTCTCTCAGTGGCTCCTAATGACCAACGCCTCCTCAGGTGTCAGTGTGTCGCCAGGAGGGGCGCCGGCTCTTCCGCTCCCCCTCCATGCCGGAGCGGCTGGCGCGTCCGGTGAAGCGCTCCTGCGTCTCCCCCGCCCCGCCCAACACCAGGCCGCTGAAACGACACTGCACCGTCTCGGCCATCTCCGAGGAGCTCGGCCAGGGAGAGAGGGAGCAGGGGGTCGGCCATGAGAAGAGGGTAAGTACGGGCCCCAGGGGCCCGGTGTTTTAAACGCGCGGCTGAAGGAGTGCTGTGAACGTAGCCCAACTGGTTGTGTTCCCGACAGCACCTGCATAAGAGAACCCACTCTCTGTGTGAGGTGGAACAGCACCTGGGCGGGGACGGGGTCAACGCAGACCTCATCGGAGACTTCAGCAAGGTAGTGGATCAAGACTAGACCAGCTAAAGCTCTATTGAACGCTTCCACAACCACAATGACCTACTCCTGATGCTTGTGTTGTAGGTGCATGCCTTACCCACTGTGACAGGAAGACACCAAGACTTAAAGTACATCACGGTCGACACAGTAAGTCAGAGCTTTAGGACTCTTCTCATCGGGGCCAGACTAAAAAAAAATATATATATATATATATTTTTTTAAACAATTCATAGGGTAATCTGTATTAAAACAATAAAGAAGTATGTTTCATAAATTAATTCAATGTAGTAACTTAAATCAAAACATTTTGGAACACATTCTTACCGCCTATGACCTCTATGAAATGAATGTCTCCTTAAATTTACACGTCTTTAGTGTTTATTTACACATCTTTAGGGTTTATTTACACATCTTTAGTGTTTATTTACACATCGGTAATATTATACAGGGCATATCTCTTTATTCATCTTGTGTATTGTTTCTGTTACAGCAAAGGTAACATTTTTGTGGATGGGATTTTCCTGTTTGATTATTATCTTTACTTTTTTTATTCACAAAGGATGCGTGGCCTTTCTCTTGAGTAACTTTTGCGATGACGTTTCCCCTTCTTATCGGAAATTAAGAGCTCTTCTAGCATTGACAAGCAACTTGGCCTGTTATTATTAGTATTTTTGTTGTGTACACAGTCGACTCTACAGCAATGAAGGTTAGAATGACCAACAAACATCTTTCATCACAATACAAATGTTTACATTTTACTTTTATTTTAGCTGAGTTTTCAAGCCAACATTTGATCAGATGACGTTTATGATAGCTTGATTGACAGTTGAATTTTAATCTTCATAACTTGTATAATAAAAAGGCCATTAGAAATGAAGAAACATTTGGGATATCTGTCAAATATCCCAGGAGTTAGTGGAATGAGTCGTGGTGCTTCTAATATAATCCAATAAAATATATTTGCAGGAACAGACGGACATCTAAAATACTCCCTTTCTCCTTATCCCAGATGAGTGCTCTACTGGAAGGGAAGTTCAGCTGCTTGGTTGAGTCGTTTGTCGTAGTAGACTGCCGGTACCCATACGAGTATCAGGGCGGACACATTAAGGTGGGAGCTCGACCGAAGAATTCCCTGGACAGCCAAACAGACAGATGTTTTTGCTTCCAGGGTGGAGTGTGTTGTGTGTTCTGGGTGGAGTGTGTTGTGTGTTCTGGGTGGAGTGTGTTGTGTGTTCTGGGTGGAGTGTGTTGTGTGTTCTGGGTGGAGTGTGTTGTGTGTTCTGGGTGGAGTGTGTTGTGTGCTCTGGGTGGAGTGTGTTGTGTGTTCTGGGTGGAGTGTGTTGTGTGTTCTGGTCTGAGTCCAGGGTGGAGTGTGTTGTGTGTTCTGGGTGGAGTGTGTTCTGGGTGGAGTGTGTTGTGTGTTCTGGTCCGAGTTCAGGGTGGAGTGTGTTGTGTGTTCTGGTCCGAGTTCATCTTGTCACCGTGTTCCCCTGCAGGGGGCGCTGAACCTGCCCAACACAGACCAGGCTGTGGATAGCTTACTGGCCCAGAGGCTGAAAGCTCACTCTGCCGATAAAAGACTGGTGCTGGTGCTGCACTGTGAATTCTCCTCCGAAAGAGCACCCAGAACGTGAGACGTGTGTGTGTGTGTGTGTGTAAGAGAGAAATCTGCCTTAAATCGTCTTCTGACCAGAAATAAGGTATTCCTGCTCCTAGTGAATTCTGGGGTGGTTGCCGAGCTCAGGGGAGAGTCTGTGTCGTTCTGCAGGTGTCGCCTCCTGCGCAGTGTTGACCGCGGCCTCAACGAGTACCCGGCCCTGTACTACCCCGAGCTGTACATCCTCAAAGGAGGCTACCGGGACTTCTATCACTCTTACCAGGTAGCGTTCCTGCAACCCTTAGGCCTCCGGGACGAGCTCACGTCCAGGCCGGGCAGGGTGGCTATCTGTCCGGGGCCAGGGTGGGTCTTTCCCCGGGCTGGGTCTAACCCCGGGCTGGGTCTAACCCCGGGCTGGGTCTAACCCCGGGCTGTCTGTGTGTGTCAGGAGCGCTGCGAGCCGCAGGCGTACTGCCCCATGCACCACCAGGACCACCGCGACGAGCTCCTCAGGTGTCGCACACACAGCCGCACCTCCGCCGAGGAGCGCCGCCGACGCCACCACGTCCAGACGCTGGTCCGACTCCATCTCTGAGCCGGGAGGAGGGCCGAGGCGGGGGGGAGCGGAGGAGAGAGAAAGAAACGGACTCCATCGCCAGACACCCCTTTGTTGTTTACTAGCTTTCCCACGGTACCATGGAGACGACGCAGAGGGGCGGGGTCCAGTGCTGCCTGGCTTTCATCCTGCTGTTTGATTGGCCACGGATTTTAATAAACACTGTCTACTCATTTCTTACTGTCGGCCATTTAGACGGGATGTGTAATCCACTAATCCCAGGGCAGGCTTTTAATTATGCTAGCGACCGCAGGTTAATGGCTTTCATTTTTCTGCTTTTCAAATTGCTTTAATGTCATTTCCATAAAGCAGGGAAGGAAAACGCGTCGGGCGTTATATCCTGTGTCGATCATGTGTTTTCTTTACTGTTGTCGTTGGGAAATGGAATCATGAATTAATTTTAGCTGTTGTGAACACCACTGTTTGTTTGTTTTTTTACCTCAAGTGACTAGCCTTGGTTTCGATTGTGTTTTAGAGAACTAAGTGGTGGTGTGTTTTAATTATGTCAGGCACCTACATGTTATTTACTGCATTAACTATGACATTTGTAACAATAATAAAAAAAGGTCATATTTGAACGGGTGTCATGCTCCGTGTATAGTTGAACACAAACATAATGGTTAGTGTCTTGAGTGGTGTCTTTAATCTAGCCGTACTCGTGCTGCAGGTGTTTCTAATTTGCAGCTCCCCCAACACAGCTGGGTTAACTCAACCCCCTTCTGTGGTAAAAGACCCCCTCCCTTCTGGCGTAGCAGCTGTAATTGCAGGACAACTGTGGGATTTCACAGGCCCCATAAAGTGGTATCTGGCTATGCTGAAAGGAGATAGGGTGGGAATAGTCACGGTTCAGCCTTCAGGGCTTTCCCGGGGGACAGGAAGTGCGGCTGGCTGTTGCCGTGGAGAGGCTTTTGGCATTCCCTGGCTTTTATGAGGATTTAATGCCACCTTTGGGGAAGACGAGAAAGTCACTAGCAGCCCAGAGTCCCAGGCCGATGGGGCTCGTTGAGATGAGAGATGAGGACGGTAAATTAAGAAATGGCATCAGTGGCCTTCGTGGCCACGGCTTCTGGAGCGCGTGTATTGCTGCAGCTGTTGGTCCGATTCCGGCCGAAAGAATTTCATCACGGCAACTCATAACGTGACTCGGTAGTGTGTGTGTGTCCAACGGTGGATGCTGTCTGGGGTGGGATGTCCTCCCAGACCTGGATCAGGGCATCAGTGAGCTCCTGGACAATCTGTGGCGCTACTTGGCAGCGTCGGATGCACCGATACATGACATCTCAGAGGTTCTCAATTGGATTCAGGTCTGGGGAACGTGAGGGCCAATCAATAGCATCAATGCCTTTGTCATCCAGGAAGTGCCTACACACTCTGGCCACATGAGGAGGAGCCCAGGGCCCACTGCACCAGTATAAGGTCTGATGATGGATCTGAGGATTTCATCCTGGTACCTAACAGCAGTCAGGGCAGGGTTGGAGCGAGCCTCCTAGGATATGCCTCCAGACCATCACTGACAAACTAGTCATGCTGGATAGGTAGTAAACATTCTTCTCTAGTAAAACTAGAGAATTTCTAGTTTTACTAGAGAAGAATCAGTCAGGAAGGATAAGAAGAGTGCAATGGTCTGTGGCCTCGATCTGCAAAACCATTCCCTTTTTAAGGGGTTGTCTGGCTGTTGCCTCTCCAATGCGCCTGTTGTAACTTTCAATTGCACCAAAACAGGTGTTCCCATACTTTTTGTTTATATATATTTATAGGCTGGATTCCCCTGATCTTAATCCCTGCTCATCAAGGCCAAACAGTCTGGACTAAAGCAGTAACAGGAGGGAACGTAAAAATCCTCCATTCCATAAGTTGCTTTTATAGAGTGGTGGTGATAGAAGAATTTGTTCTTGTCCGTCAGCGCTGTTTGCAGGAAACCCATGTGAAATAGGACATATGCTACCAGTGAGGAAATTCAATTTAGTAGTTGACTGCAATATGCTAGTTTTTTTAGTCTTGTTCTTTTCTGCAGGGTCAAATGAAATGCCGGTAGAGAAGGCCATCAAGACCTCCTGTAAATACAGCTTCTGCCAGCCCCAGCAGAGATTATTCTGTACGGCCTCAGTCTGGTAGCCAAACCGCATCTGACTAGAAACTAAATAGTTGATAGATTAAATCACTGAACCAGCAAGGTGAAATATCTGTCGTCCTATCCCTGAGCAAGGACGTTAACCTTCATTTATTCCCAGGTAACCTACTCTGGTGTTAAAAATAAGGATGTGTGGAAAAATATGTTTTTGAGGTGTGAAAATCATAATCTTCGGAAAATTTAAGACTGTGTAAATGCAAAGCTCAGTAGGGCACCGGTTCTCAAATATTCACCTACATAGTTTTTCGTGATCTGGAATTTGAATGAAGCCATAGCGCGCTGCACGGAAGAACTAAGGATTGTAGCTTGAAGATATTTAGTTGAAAAACCAAAATGACCGTGTACAGATTTTTCATAACCATTTCGTTACACATGCCTCTGAGAAAGACAGTTACCCTAATTGCTTCCAGGCTGTAAATAAGAAAGCGTCCTTAGCATACTTACCTGGTAGCATAAGTAAAACAATGTATGGTAGTTGGAATCATACGTTATGTGCATGCAGAACTCTCAAACCTCTAGAACATCGGACACACGCTGACAGAGGCGCGCAGCATCATCGTGCATACATGTGTAGGTTATGCACGGACTTTTTCTGTGCGTGCACTCGGGGGCCAATCACAACACCGCTGTGTGTTTGAGATGCGCCATGCAGTCTGGCTGTTCTATTCTCAACTCTTGCGAGCGCACGAGGAGCGACGTCGCAAGCGACATAAGTGCCATTGAGAATTATCCCAAGATAATTAAAGTGGACTGGACGCTGGGTCGCTTGACGGCTTTCGTGAAACTTTGGAGGGACATGTTTCTAAATTGATGTTGATAAAAGACCGCGGAACGCTTTCCCTGTGTGATGCACGGTGTTTGGAGTAGCCTATTTCGGAGCTCTGTAGTACAATCAAAATACGCATTTTAATGCAACTTCTCTATTTATAAAAACGCGAAATCTGCAACCGTTACATTCCTGCGAGCGCAGGTTTGGGAATTGTCACATATTTTCGTGGATCTCAGTCGTTCCTGGGACACAGCCTACGCGTCGTGGCTGGATATTAAAGGCGACGGGTCACTGAGCGCCTGGACCAAGTGCCTCCAAAGTCCCCAACTCCCCAACCTCTTTCATCTGACGCCGAGCACGATGATTGTCCTTGGAATACTTCTGAATGTCCTCAGTCACGGTGAGTGAAATTCGACACAGGCACTGTAGTAACAT
This sequence comes from Novumbra hubbsi, assembly GCA_016801125.1. NCBI lineage: Eukaryota > Metazoa > Chordata > Actinopteri > Esociformes > Umbridae > Novumbra > Novumbra hubbsi. The sequence goes on along the minus strand of JACXGK010008505.1, from coordinate 9,342 downwards.
TTCTTCAGTGTATTCCAGTAGTGATGACTAATATTTTGCAGTTCAATGTGCCCCCATGTTTAGAAATCCAGAATCTAAATCCATTCTTTCTTAACTGTAAATCTAACAACATTTATCTAATTTTCTGGTTGTCTGTCACTTCCAAAATAGGGTTCATCCGACGGACAGTCGGTCAGGGGAGTATTTTTTTCCTGACGGATCTCCAGGGATCATAATAGCGGCGCTTCTTTTTCTAAATATAGCAGGTCATTGGATCTGACAGCACCCTGAATAAGACTAACAATTACATTGTCTACAATGGTTTTACTACAGTTTTATAACAAATTTCATTTTGATTATCCTTTTAGAGTATGAATAATTTACAGTTGCTCCACTATTAGTTTTTAAGCAACATCTTAACATCAAAACTCTTCTTCCAACCAAGTATTACCCAGTTCAGGCAGGGAACTCCATTTAGAATAACAACAATAACCTTCAATGACTTGTTTAGGATCAACATAGATAGGGATTCTTTGTGTTTTCATAAAATTGCAATTCACAAGTTAATGTGGTGTCCGAACTCATGTAGATGTCCTTGCTGACAAAGGAGCTATATATTTAATTGCTGGTCTTATAAAAGCTGTTGTAATTTTTCATACGGTGACTTTGTAACTGTAACTGAAGCACTTAAATCAGTTCCCAGAGGTAAGCCAGAGCATTAGACAGGGTGATCTATGGTTATATAGATATAGTTATGACCATATCTCGATGACATCATTTTGAAGGTCTTATCCTGTTCTTATCCTGACTGGACGGAAAACCATGTTCTGTCTGGGCCTATTACAAATCTACTCAGATTTTATCACTTATTTCTTTGACATTGTTTTCCTGTGAAAATACCCTTGTTATTTGTAGTAATGTTGGACAACTGACAGACCAGCTGACTGAATATCAGAGCATTCAAATTGCCATGTTTGCCCTGTACGTTCCTTTTTCGAATTGATTAAATGTTGTCTTGAACGATGAACAGTGTAGTTGTCTTTGTCCATTGAGATGTACATCCGTCACCACGCTACTTCTTACATCGACCTACAAGTTCTGCTTGAATCACATTTTGTGTCCCTCTAGACCAAATGCGAGTCACCCGCTGGACCCAACAAGAAACGGAAAACAATGTCCCGCCTCTGGCTCGTAAAGGGAGGAAGTAGGTGTCCATAGCAAGGACTGCAATTAGTTAAAAGAAACCGTGGGTCACTTTGAACACTCAGTGTAATGGCACTGAGGCACTCAATCGTCTTTAGTCTTATTTTAATGGACCAGAGATTGCCAGACAGCCATTTGGCTCTTGAGGCAGACAATTATTCAGACCCGTGAGCTACCTCCTGGCAGTTTCACTGTGATGCCCATTTTCAACCATGTCTGTTACGAATGACACTGCCATGGACATACCTAATGTAGCCCAAGTGTGAGCAGTGCTGCCACACCTCTCCACTGTGTCTGCCGTGTTCACCGCTTCAGACGGTTCCCTAAAAAAACGCCATAACAGCAGGCTGTAAATAACAACAGGCTGTAAACAACAACAGGCTGTAAACAACAACAGGCCGTAAACAATAAACAACAACAAACTGAGAACAATGAATGCAGGGAAACTGGCGTTGCTGTAGCGCCTTTTTGTTTGTCTGTGTTTTTGACAAGCGGTCAGCTCCTTTCTGGCTGTAAAAAACAGTCCCCAAAACCCCTTTGTACATCCTAGACGGGGCATGTTTTTTCTTGTTTTGGGGGCTCACACAGACACACACACACTTTTTGATAACTGCTCACTACCAGGAGCCATTTACAATATCCACTACCCTCAGATGATGGAAACTATAAATGCTATCACCTTTAAAGTGTCATTAAAGACTTGGACCCCGCTGAGTCACAAACCGGGGCGCAGCTGGTAGAAGCGTAGACATGATGTTTAAAACCAATGGAGGCAGATGTTTCAAAGTGACTTACCAGCACAGAGAAAAAGACAGGCAGCAAGTCAGCCAGTTCGTATACGAGGGAATGTCTGCATGTGTGTGTTTAGTTGATAATCTTGATTTGGAAGACTGTCAGTCTCCAGGAGCAGATGGCACACTGCTCTATCCCTGTTTGGGAGGGTCGCCCAGAGTCTGTCTGTCTGTCTGTCTGTTTGTCTGTCGTTGTGAGTAGGTTTTGTATGTGTCTGCGTAGGTCAGCTGTTTGCCGTATTTTTGGCCCTCTGCGGGTGTGTGTAGGTCTAAGCCTGCATATGTGTGCCCTTCTGGATGTGTTCATCTCTTCTGTCTCCCTACAACATGTATATCCTGTCCCTCAAACTGTCCTAGACGGCTGAATGCCTTGACACGTCTGTATTAGAACCTGGGGTTTTCTTTGTGTGACACAGAGCAGCCCAACTATTTTCCTGGAGACATGCCGTCTTGTAGGTTTTGAACAACCCTGTTTCTGGACAAATACTGTCCTGTATGTTTGACAAAACACTGGTCCTGGAGAGATATCTTCATGCAAGTTCTCTCTCAAACCCTATTTAGCTTTTCACCTAGGTAATTACTAGACTCTTCAGTGGTAAATTAGGGTTGGAGAGTAAACCTGCAGTAGATGTCCAGGGACAGGTTTGGGCAGCCTGGTGCAACACAAGAGCACAAGATAAAATTCCACACATGGAGTAGATGACATGTGTTTTCATGTTTGCATCTAATCTTATGTAGACGGATATGTTACATACATGGTATAGTGGATTTGTCATGAAACAACGGTATGAGTAAGATAACATCCACTTTGTGGAAGATAAGACACACTTTTCTCCCCATAGACCTGCTCAAAATGTTCATCAATCCATGTCCGGTGTCTTATCTTAAGACTTATAGGACCACAACTTAATCGAGGTTCCCTTCTATCTGCCAAATCAATGCGTTCTTCCTATATTCTGTTGAGGGCACCTTAGAAAAGTGCACAGGTTTTTCTACCATTATAATTTTACCTGCTATCTTACCTGTGCCCTCTTATCTGCTGGTGCCTGGGCTTTGCCGGTACATTCTCTCTTGTTGTTCATGAAAAGCGATTTTATGACACATTAACAATGCATCAAACGTGTTCAGGTCAAAAGAACCGAACAAATCATCCCTGTGCGTATATTTGGCACTTTACAATTGCATATATATTTAATTTGAAACTAAAGAACTCTGAATGTCTGGGCAGTAATTGTCATAGTAGAAGTGACCGCTCAGTCTCCTCGTTACGTGGAAGTGTCCCTGTCCATTCCCATGGTGTGGGTGGGTTTCTGAAACCTTATACCGGGTTGCCCTTGGACCCCAGCCCTACTAAAACGTCTGTCATCATCCCCACTTTACAGAGCTCACTTTGGCCGAGTTGATTTCATTCATTTTGTTCCTCTATGTTTGGAGCAGAGTTCTGAGCCGCTATTCAGCCCTCAGTGACGTCTGTAATAAAAGACTGACATGCCTTGACTAGGCACAGACCATATTACACCCTGAAACTCCTCCAGCCTTTTCCACGTCTCCAAAATGGGTTTGTGGAAGTGTTCTAGATGAGAGAGGATGGGCGCTGCTTGTCGTATCTTTTTTATCAGGGAAAGCGGTGGGCTTTTGTCTGTGTAACTTGTTACGTTTGAGTGAGAATCGATGAGTAAGTAAATTTGTGTGTATTTGAAATGATTTGGACCGGTGTGGGTGTTGATTCGTGGTGTGTGGCTGCTCTCTTGACATTAACCTCAAGTGGGTCGCTGAGCTAGGAAGCTATCAGCTTTGCCTCACAAACTCCATAAATCGCCCCACTGAGAAATCAATAGAGCGCATTAAGCCTCGCATATCACAGGTATTCATCTCTCCTCTTCACTCTTTAGATGTTCTCCCCTCCACCCCAAACACTCTCTACCAGAGTTTCCCTCCACCCGCCCAGGCCACCCATTTTGTCGCGAGTGAGGCAGCCCAATGTAGCGTGGCAAATATTCATCATTGCGCCAATAAAGAACGCTGAAGTCATTAGCATAATTATGACTTCTCCGCCAGACAAGATTTTACCAAGCTAGCCTGTACCTGATAGGGTTTCTAATGATGTGCTTGTGTATTAAGACAGGCCCCCGAAAGTGAAGTTGCTGACTGTGTCAGTGTGGCTCCTGGTCAGCCTTAGGGAGTGTACATGGAGTGGAGAGTAATGAACAAACCTCTGTCCTTAATGGAGATCACTGGCAGGCTGTTTAATTGCTCAACTAAAGCCGGGGGCCCGCTTGCTTTTCTGTAATATTACTTTATTATGGGGTGTCGAGAATTCACATGTTGTGTTTATCATCTATCACTTTGACTCATCCACCCACACTTTGACTCATCCACCCACACTTTGACTCATCCACCCACACTTTGACTCATCCACCCTGTGCTTCGTCTCATCCACCCCTCACTTCGTCTGATTTGCCCCACACTGTCTCATCTGCCCCACACTGTCTCATCCGCCCTCTGCTTTGTCTCATCTGCCCCTAACTTTGTCTAATTCACCCCTCAATTTGTCTCATCCGCCCCCCCACAGTCTTCTGGGAAAAACAACTAAAATATTCTCTCCGAAATGTTGCTTTGGGAATTAATATTTTTACATTTCCATAATTTCAATAACTGTAAGTGAGGAGCATTTAACATTGCAGAAGCCTTATCTAGATGGACATGCTGGCTTCCCCATGACTCCATATGTGCCTTTGAAAGGAGCTTACACTACGTCATTATTTATTTGAATATGTTTTATTAGGATATTTATGGCATTCTGGATTTCTTAATGATGCACATTTTGCGTTTAGTTGAATATTTATGGATTTAAGTACTTGTCATTAATGTGATCCGTTACACTTACATGCCTGCTCTCATTACCATAGTTACGCCTCATCAGCCTGTGTCTTACACACAGCTCTGACACACACACACACAAGTACTCCAGACAAGCCACATGTGGTCTTCTGGAGGGGTGGAGCTCATTAGAATAATAATACCCAGTATGTATTATTTCTTTTGACAATTTGGTCTTTTAGTATCCAGAGTGATTTACAGTTAGTTCAGGACTGTTATTGAAGTTAAATGGCTCCTTGCAGATGGAAAAAAAATCTGTATTTAAATGAAATACAATCATTTGCAAGGATCTCTTTCATTTATTTGAAATAATTTGTTTGCAGGGCGAGTAGAAAAAACAAAGGTACACAAGTATTACTTGACGTCCACCAGTTAAAACAATAAACACACAGTGGGAGAACAAGGATTTGATACTGACGATTTTGCAGGTTGTCCTACTTACAAAACATGTCAAGGTTTGTATTTTATATCATAGGTACACTTCAACTGAGAGAGACGGAAAAAATCCAGAAAATCACATTGTATGATTTTTAAGGTATTAATTTGAATTTTATTGCATGACATAAGTATTTCATACATCAGAAAATATTTGTTATAGAAACCTTTGTTTGCAATTACAGAAATCATACGTTTCCTGTAGTTCTTGACCAGGTTTGCACACACTGCAGCAGGGATTTTGGCCCACACCTCCATACAGACCTTCTCTAGATCCTTCAGGTTTCGGGGCTGTCGCTGGGCAATACAGACTTTCAGCTCCCTCCACAGATTTTCTATTGGGTTCAGGTCTGGAGACTGGCTAGGCTACTCCAGGACCTTGAGCCTCTCCTTAGTTGCCCTGGCTGTGTGTTTTCGGGTTGTTGTCATGCTGGAAGACCCAGCCACGACCCATCTTCAATGCTCTTACTGAGGGGAGGAGGTTGTTGGCCAAGATCTTGCGATACATGGCCCCATCCATCCTCCCCTCAATGCGGTGCAGTCGTCCTGTCCCCTTTGCTGAAATCATCCCCAAAGAATGATGTTTCCACCTCCATGCTTCACGGTTGGGATGGTGTTCTTGGGGTTGTACTCATCCTTCTTCTTCCTCCAAACACAGTAAGTGGAGTTTAGACCAAAAAGCTTTATTTTTGTCTCATCAGACCACATGGATCATCATCAGACTCCCATTCCTTCTCTGGCAAACTTCAGACGGGCCTGGACATGCGCTGGCTTGAGCAGAGGGACCTTGCGTGCGCTGCAGGATTTTAATCCATGACGGCGTGGTGTGTTACTAATGGTTTTCTTTGAGACTGTGGTCCCAGCTCTCTTCAGGTCATTGACCAGGTCCTGCCGTGTAGTTCAGGGCTGTTCCCTCACCTTCCTCATGATCATTGATGCCCCACGAGGTGAGATCTTGCATGGAGGCCCAGACCGAGGGTGATTGACCGTCATCTTGAACTTTTTCCATTTTTTAATAATTGCGCCAACAGTTGTTGCCTTCTCACCAAGCTGCTTGCCTATTGTCCTGTAGCCCATCCCAGCCTTGTGCAGGTCTACAATTTTATCTCTGATGTCCTTACACAGCTCTCTGGTCTTGGCCATTGTGGAGAGGTTGGGGTCTGTATGATTGAGTGTGTGGACAGGTGTCTTTTCTACAGGTAACGAATTCAAACAGGTGCAGTCAATACAGGTGATGAGTGGAGAACAAACTAAAGACAAACTAACAGGTCTGTTAGAGCCGGAATTCTTACTTGTTGGTAGGTGATCAAATACTTATGTCATGCAATAAAATGCAAATGCATTACGTAAAAATCATACAATGTGATTGTCTGGATGGTTGTTTTAGATTCTGTCTCTCACAGTTGAAGTGTACCTCTGATAAAAATTACAGACCTCTACATGCTTTGTAAGTAGGAAAACCTGCAAAATCGGCAGTGTGTCAAATATTTGTTCTCCCCACTGTAGGTGCTGTACTGGACCACCTTCTCCTTAATAATTTTTGTGACTATCCTTGTCTTTTAGTGTTGTAATATGTCATGTCCAATGTTAGACCTCCTGTAGACAATCTGCTGCTTCTACACCGATAATGTGGATCCTAAGAACATCTAAGGCATCTTGATGGGATCTCCAGTGTTTCTACACCGGTTAATGTGGATCCTAATAACATCTAAGGCATCTTGATGGGATCTCCAGTGTTTCTACACCGGTTAATGTGGATCCTAAGAACATCTAAGGCATCTTGATGGGATCTCCAGTGTTCCTACACCGGTTAATGTGGATCCTAAGAACATCTAAGGCATCTTGATGGGATCTCCAGTGTTTCTACACCGGTTAATGTGGATCCTAAGAACATCTAAGGCATCTTGATGGGATCTCCAGTGTTTGTGCACGTGTCCTGCCAGTCTCGCCTGCTAGTTTCCCCTGCCCCTGGCGATGGAGTGTGTCCCTCCGCTTCCAATGTGTCTGGCGTGGGAGTGAAATCTGGACGTCATGGGGTCTCGACAAACCTCACACCGCTGGAGTCTGATTTGAGCTGTGCTATGTGCTTCCTGCCAGCATGGGCCTAATTAAAACATGTGACCATTCACTCAGAATGCCCCTCAGTGTGTGTCTGTGCCTGTCTGTGTGTGTCAGTGTGTGTCGGTGCCTGTCTGTGTGTGTCAGTGTGTGTCTGGGCCTGTCTGTGTGTATCTGTGTGTGTTTGTGTGTGTCTGTGTGTGTCAGTGTGTGTCTGTGTGCCTGTCTGTGTGTGTCTGTGGTGTCTGTGTGCCTGTTTGTGTGTGTCTATGTGTGTCTGTGTGGCTATCTGTGTGTGTCTCTGTGCCTGTCTGTGTGTGTCTGTGTGTGTACGTATGGGAGCTTGGTTACATCTGGGCCTATCAACATATTAGGGTGTGTGTTTTGTTGGGTTGCAAGTACAGGTGTGTGAGTAAAAAAGAGAATCAGGTTGAGAATTGAACGGCTAATTTGTTTTCAATGTGTTAAAACACACACCCTTAAAACAAGCTGAATTTCCCACTTGCCAGGAACAATTTAAATACCTCAACAACTGAACGACATTGAAGTCCCTCGTGAAGCGGTGAACTGACAGATGCGAATGAAACGTTGCTGGCCACTGGTTTACCGAACCTTTTCCGTGGGCGCTTCTCCCACGACTGATGGTGCTGCCAGTTCTTCACAGAACATGAATCAATAGTCTGAAGCGTTTCGGAGGCTCTTGCTTATCGACGGATAAGCACCGGAGCTGTTCGTTGAATGGTTTCCAAAAGACTGGAAAAATTAAACAAAACTGCGTCTCAGGACCGCAGGCAGCCAATTAACATTTGTGCCCCCCCTCCTTGTGTGTGTCTCCCCCATGCCCCCCCCCCCCCCCTTGTGTGTGTCTCCCCCATGCCCCCCGTGTCCCCGTCTTCCAGGTGGCGTGCTGGCTGGGTCCGTGGACTGTCTGGAGGCAGAGCGAGGCTGCGTGGAGGACCAGGGCTGCACCAGGGTGTACAGGGTGCTGGAGTACTGTGCTGCGGAGGAGGCAGTGTCGCCCCTGGGCCCGGACGCCCGCCGCGAGTGCCTGGATGCCCAGCGCGCCCTGCAGGAGTACCGCCCCCTCCAGGCCTGCAAGTGCCGGCGCAGCTCCCGCCGGGAGGAGCGCTGCCTCGGGGTCTACTGGACCGTCCGGTTCGCTAGTGGGTTCCGCCGTGCCTATGAGCCGCGCTCCTTTATGCCGCCTGGCGCGCTGCCCGTCCTCACGCCTCTGTCGTTGTTGCAGTGCACGAGGAATACGAGGTGTCGCCGTACGAGGACCTGGAGGCGGAGTTCGTGAGGCACATGGAGAGGTCTCGCATGGGCTCCATCATGGCAGGTAAAGCTGCTGCTCGATGCCGCGGCAACCGCCACGCCCTCGGATGCTGAGGCTTCCAGCCTCTCTGAGGAATGACGACGTCAGTCGGGGATGTTTGTGCTGTGCAGTTATTTTTTTGTTATGGATGGCGTCTTGGTTTCTCTCTCGCCTCACTTCACAACTCCTCCTCTCTTTCATCCCTCTCCTCCCAGCGTCCTCTCTGCCCCTGGACGGACAGAACCAGTGTCTGAAAGCAGCCCAGGACTGCGGCCTTTATGAGAAGTGTGGCTCCCTCAGGTCCGAGTACGTGGTGGCCTGCACCAAGCGGGCACCGGGCTCGGACGGGAGCTGTAACCGGCAGAAATGCCACCGGGCACTGCGGCGCTTCCTGGAGCGGGTGCCGGAGGAGTACAGCTTCGCCCTGCTCTTTTGCCCCTGTTCCGATGCCCTGTGCGGGGAGCGCCGGCGGAAGACCATCGTGCCGTCGTGCTCCTACGAGGAGAGAGACGGTAAACCCAACTGCCTCAGCCTGCAGGGATACTGTTTCCGGGACGAGCTTTGCAGGTGAGGGAAACGTGTTATCGTGCTGAACAGGAAACCCTGGGGGCTGTGACATCACTTTAAGAGCTGTGCCCACGCCCATAAACAGTCACAACCCTCCCACTTTAAGAGCTGTAC
>JACXGK010008504.1:9572-22329 GCA_016801125.1 Novumbra hubbsi | reverse complement strand
AGACCAGGTATGAGGCTGGGGTTTACCCTGAGATAGACCAGGTATGAGGCTGGGGTTTACCCTGAGATAGACCAGGTATGAGGCTGGGGTTTACCCTGAGATAGACCAGGTATGAGGCTGGGGTTTACCCTGAGAAAGACCAGGTATGAGGCTGGGGTTTACCCTGAGATAGACCAGGTATGAGGCTGGGGTTTACCCTGAGATAGACCAGGTATGAGGCTGGAGTTTACCCTGAGATGGACCAGGTACTGAGTAGTGTCTCCACATCCACCCCCCCAGGGGGACAGTGAGGACACATGCCAAGCGGAGTCCTTCTCCATGGACCCCCAGCTGGAGAGGCAGGTGGAGACCATCCGTAACCTGGTGGACTCCTACATCGGCATCGTCAACAAGTCCATCAGGGACCTCATGCCCAAGACCATCATGCACCTGATGATCAACAGCGTGAGTGGAGACACACCCACACACACACACACACACTAAAACAAACAGTTAAACCAAACCAGGAAATATGTGCACAGCCCTCCTTCATTGACTATATCCCAACTTGGCTGTGCGCTTATATTCCTCTCTACCTTTGTCTCCATCTCATGTCCAGGCCAAAGACTTCATCCATTCCGAGCTGCTGGCCTACTTGTATTCCTGCGGGGACCAGGCCAGTCTGATGGAGGAGTCTGCTGACCAGGCCCAGCGGAGGGACGAGATGCTGAGGATGTACCACGCCCTGAAGGAAGCCCTGGTGATCATCGGAGACATCAGCACCACCACCGTCTCAGCACCCATTCCTCCACCTGTCGATGACACCTGGAGAGCCAAGGACCCCAGGTACACAGAGCCTGTATAGTATAGCCCGTATAGTACATCCCACATTATACAGCTTTTATAGTACATCCCACATTTTTACATTCCATATAGTACAGCCTGTAGTACATCCCGTAAAGCACAGCCTGCCTGGCAAGTTATTGAGAACAGTCTGTATTTTAAGAACTGTTCCTTCGGCGCATAGGAATTCTGGCATAGACTTTCGTCCACAATAACCTCAGTACTGCCATGAAACCACCGGCCAGCGTCAGCCATTAGACCGACATGATTATTAAAAGTAATTTATCTCGTGCTCTCTTTCCTCAGCCCCCCACCCCAGGTCAGACCTCCCCCCATCGCTGCCTGCTTGCCGAGTCGCCCTCCTGCGGTAAGGGGCCCAACACCGGGCCCTCCTCCCGCCAACCCACAGAACCCAGCTTTCGTGGCACCCATAATTCCCTTTCGCCCTGGGCCTGCGCCTCCCAACAGCTATGGAGGGGGAGATCCTGTGGGCAACGTCCCCGTCATCCCTTCCCGACCGGTCAGGGTGCCCCCGGGCTTGCCCCCAGGCATACCCAGGTAAGTGCTCTAGTCCTGGGCAGGGGATTGGGCACACCTTCCCTACCTCTGGAGGTAATGGAAGTTAGAACTGGAGGGCCCATTGTACAGTGGTTCCCCATTGGTGGTAATGATGGCCCAGTCAGAGAGGTGCACTGTGAGTGCGCCGATCTCCTTTTTTACTCCCTTGAACTCTTCTTCCTTCTTTCACATCCTCACTCTGTTCCTCTCATCCTCTTTTGTTTTTCCATTCTGCAGGAGACCCCCGGCTGCCCCCGGTCGTCCCACCGTCATCCGCCCTTCAGAGCCCTCCCTCCTGGACTAGACACACCCCTTCAGAGCCCTCCCTCCTGGACTAGACACACCCCTTCAGAGCCCTCCCTCCTGGACTAGACACACCCCACACACACACACACACACACACACAGTGGGAGACAAACACCCTGCCTCAATTTTCACTCCTATTGTCCTTTGTGAAATATTTTTCGCTAACATGGTTCAATACTAGAGAAACTATATAATTGTTCTTGTTATTGGATCGCTATGCCATTGATTAATACTCTTTACATTTGTGTATTCAAGCAACACTAAGTACTTTGATTTTGTAACAATTGTTTTGAAAAGGGAGCGAAGTGGAAAGAAAACATATGAAACGAATATTGAGACACTAACTTTAATGTTATGTTTGGTTAAACCAGGCTATGTGACACTTTCAAATCGAACAGGTCAAGAAAGTGTAATGTAAAACATTTGAGACCAACAACTTCTTTATTGTCATTTACATCTCCAAGATGGTGCCAACACATACTCCATGACAAAACATTTCCTTCAAATGTTTCTTGATTTTTCTAACCTTTTTTACTTCTGTGTACATTTGTATTTTGTTTGTTTGCTATGCACCTGAATATCTATGCAGGAACATGATTACTTTTAGGCCTGCAGCTTCCCAGAATACATGGTGATGAATGATCACCACACAGAACACGCTTCCTCAAAATTCAACCTGTGTTGGAATGGAAATCTTAAAACTGCCTCACGGGTCTCCCCAAGAATATTGTTTTCATTCAGGGCATGCACTGGGAGTATATTTAAATCCTAAGTATGTTCAAATCAGGTCCCTTAGACTGGAGTTCAGATACGGCTGATCACAGGCCTGTGGTCTATGCAAACTACTTGTTGTCTTGTTGATCACCAATGTACAACGTATGCAAGTCGATAAATGTAACGCGCTTCACCTTTAAAGGTTAGGGTTTAGCCAATGTCCGCAGTGTGTCACTCTGAGGTTCTGAGGAAATACCTGGAAAGTTTTGTTTGCTTGTAGACCATGCCATTTTTGTCCCAACCATATTGAAGGTCACACATGCTGTCCTGCCTGACCTCCGGTTGCTGAATACGCCGGTTAAAATGGGCCTGTAGGAAGGGTAACGGTCCGGGGTAAATGTGGTGACTTAAGTGGGAATAAATACATTTGAAACAGCCTTTTCTCTGTATCGCACCCGTCCTTTCTACTGCGTGGACCAGGTGAATGAATACATGATTCTGGTAACGAGGGATGAAAGACGGGGGCTGTGAGACACGTGATGCTTCTCCTGTGACGTCATCCTGTGGTACAAGTGTGTTCCTGTGAATGGGGAACAACGTTCACGTGATTGTCCGTCCGAAAAAGTCCCAAACTGCAAGCTGGATCTTACGACACCGTTCTGCACCACAATGGACCCGTGGTTCTAGAGGTGTCCCCCGGGCCGGCTGGAGACCGGCATTTCTGGACTTGGGACCTTTCATTTGGCTTGTCATGTCACGTTAATGTCAAATCATATTTATCTAGCTATTCATTTACTAGTTTCAGATCGCACATGGAGTTGTGTTGAAAATCAATGCAGCATTCTTTTTTTTTTTTTATTATTATTAAAGATGAATCACTTATCAGCCAATGTATGCATGTGAGAAGGGGGGTTATGTTTGACAACAAACTAAATAGGCCATATCACAGGAGTTAGGCAAATCAATAAAAGCCTACCAAAAATACAAAATTGCATTTGGGGTTTATGAGGTAATGAGTGCCAACCTATCAGCCACCACTAGAGGGCACACCGTATTGTAAATTAGGCTTGGTGCACATCAAACGATCAGTGTGTAGGAGCACTGATCTAGTTGAGACTTTTGCATCGCAACGAACCAGAATACACGGTCCGATCCTAGACATTAACTACAAAAAAGGCACAACACAATTTACAATAAAATATTTTATTGTGATAAAATCCCACCCTTAAAAAGAATTGTCAGGCAAGGTCAACAAGGTGACCGATGGTTACAGTCACACTTGGCGCCCTTTCCTCAGAGTAAACACCTGGAGGGCCAAACCCTAAAATGAACCCCTCCATAGTCAACCCACCAGTGCCTCCGTGATCTACACCCTTGACCCTCCAGGGATCGTCCAGTGACCCTCCAGTGATCCCTTCCGTGCGAAGTGCAACAAAACAGCATCCTCAAACTACATGGCATCCCAAAAGGCACTGCAAGAAGGTAGTGTTCTCTGATTTCGGAGACCCGATATGTACAAAACACCTCCATTAAAATTTTCAATTGTTAATGGTGCTCATATGCTCGCGGTCAATCGAAGAGATTTGTACATTTCAAGTTCCACAGGCGTTTCAATGCTTGAAAGTGGACCACAAATTGCATCACCCAAGTCACAAGTTGTTAAAGGCCTTTCCTAGGAAGGCCCCCGTTGAGTCAACAGCATGTGTCCGTGGAGGGAACTCCCAGGCCAGCGGGCCGGGGATGATGTGATCGGGACTCACGTCTCCGCTCTAAGAGCGTTTCAGACCCGTGTGAACTCAGGCAGAGAGTGTGCAATGCAAGTGTACACTCCGCGGGGGTTGGAGAATTGGATATTAAAACTAAAACAGTGTTCTCTAAACTTTTCCATCCACAGTACCGACACGCTCCAGCACACAGACACGATGACGTCAAAAAAACAAACCTCAGAAGACGCCCGCATTTTCAGATATCGGTCAATGGCTCAGTAACACCAGCAAAAATAAAAAACGAACCCTAAACGTTGATTGGCTACCCCACAGCATGTCCCAAAGGTGTGGACCAATGACAGAATAGTAAAAAGCAGACCGGGAGGTATGCCATGGCAGTGCATTAAGCACGTCTCTCCACCCAAAAGCACCCACCCAATTTAATACATAAGGAATAGTGTCTGGATTTCAGGCTAATCTCAGGTGGCAGACATTCTGGTGACACAGGTTTTCCCCAAATAACGGTTGGAGGAATCTGAATAAGCAGGAAAAGAACAGGAAAATCTAAAACGGGGGGGGGGGGGTTCTGGAAAGTTATTGTAATTTTTCTATTTGTTGACTTGAACGGTTGGTTAAGAAAATAACAGAGACAACTTTTTCCACAAGACCAAAAAACCTCGCCTGGGTTCCGTGGCCGAAGAACGCCGTCCAGGAGGTCAAAGGCACTGGATGGTAAATCCGCCTCCCAAATCGAGCTCTAGTCCCTACACCGTGCACTACATTTGACCAGGGCGAACAGGCCCAAGTAGTGCACAGAAGAGAGTAGGGTGTCATTTGGGAGGCAAGCGACATCCTCTTCTTCCAACCTCATCTGCCTCGTTGTCCCCCTCTTCTCCTCATAACCCCTGCTCCCCGATTGGCCGCGAGTTTACACAGTGGGCGCGTCTTTACGTACAGACCCGCCTCCTGTCGTCAAACAGCCTGCGGACGGTGTAGACCTGTGGGTGGAGGGGACAGTCTGTTACAAACTGTGTGCTCGTGAGTGTGTGTGTGTGTGTGTGTGAGAGAGATGTAGTTACTACAGTACAATATACCTTGTATTGTAATACAGAAATAACCTTGATGTGTGTGTGTGTGCGCACGCTTGGGGGGGGGGGGGTACCTGAGTGAGCGCCACCCCCATCATGACCACCAGGCTGGTACAGGACCAGAAGGAGACCATCCAGAGGTTGTCCTCCAGAAGGTTCCGGTCGCGGGCCTCCCACGCCCTCAGGAGCGTCTGCATCTGACGACTCTTCTCCAGCCGGAAATGTACCGAGTCCATCGCCTTCTGTAGGGGAGAGGAGAGACATGAGTTTAGAAGGAGACCAACTACAGCCCATAGCCCCTCCCACAGACAATAACCCCTCCCACTCACCCGTCTCCCCGTAGCCCCTCCCACTCACCCTGATGTCATCCAGTTTATACTCCAGCAGACTCTCGGGCTCTCCAAGTCCCGCCCACTCGTCATCCCCGTTGACATCACCTGGCTGGCCCTCTATGATGATCTTGACAGCACACATTATTATTACTATTATTATTATTATTACTATAATTATTATTATTATTAGTATTATTAAGCAGTGTCCTAGGTATGATTTGAACACCTAAGAACAGAATACACCAGGCCCTCCGTGGAATTAGTTTTACACATGTACTTTAGTCAATAACAGGAATAAAACGTAAAATATGAATTTACAAAAATAGAAAAGATTACACGTCAAAACCTCAAAGAAGACCATTTTTTCAGAGAAGTGGCTGAAGGAGTTATCAAAACAGATCTGGTAGTCTCCTTCTTCTGTAGGCTCCACCCTGGAAGAACAAACCAACCAATCAGAGACGTTCATGCAGGCATGCGTCAACCAATCAAAGCTGCTAATACAGGCACAGCAAGTAACCAGAGAGGTGAGGAGGAAAGCCAACAGCCAACCAACCAATCAAGCCAGTACAACTGCGGATAAGCTAGAATGAGGACATTCAAGGAAGGAATGTGACATCACAGAGAAACAGACCAATGACTGGACTAGATGCTGTGAGAGCTGAGTGAGCCAGTGAGAGGTTGTAGTACTGACATGTGAACTCCGTCTGAGCGCCTGAACTCCCAGGCAACCTGGATCCCTTCAGGAGAGAAGATGGTGAAGTCCACATCCATGCCTGCACCTGCTATCACCTGGGGAAGTGACACAAACACACACACACACACACACACAGATTAAACACACAGCCAAATATATAGAGAGATTGCTTCAAAAACCCAGAGATTTCTTTAAAAACCTAGAGAGATTTCTTCCAAAACCCAGAGAGAATTAAAAGGGAACTCCAGTCAGACACTGTTTCCACAATCCTATAAAATAAATGATTTATGCATGACAGAATTTCAGAAATGCTGCGTTAGCAGAGCCGGTGGACTGATTTAGAAATGAATGGCGTGTTTAGTAGCAATTACAGTGGCTTTTGTATTTTGCCGATTGTTCGATCACACTAGTGACCCATTGGACTCATGGCAACAAGGTTCCTTTCAGGACATCACAGGATAACCAGGTGGACTCATTTCCTCCTGCTGTGTAATGACAGCGAGAGTGGGGCTCGACGTCCTCGTCAAGTAGTGTAACCGCTCTCCAAGACGAGGGAAACATTTCCTTAAACTGTGGGGAAAGAATTACTGCTTCTGATGATGACAAACCACTGCGAATAAAATGTGGTTTGCTTACAACCAGGAAATATTCTGTTTCAACCAGCAAAATGTGTGGCAAGAGGAAATTCAATTTGGACGACAAGTTCAAGTTTTCTAAAGAAATTTCAGTTCTTATACTATGAAGAAAAACATATAACTAAAGTGGTGGTCTATTAACCATGTACAATTGATCCAGAAGAAATGACTAGTTAGTTAGGGTTTAACTAGTTAGGGTTTAACTAGTTTGGGTTACTCAGGGGTGGGCAAACTACGGCCCGGAGGCCGAATCCGGCCCACGATGGCAGATCCATCTGGCCCGTGGAACGTAATGAAATTGTTGTTTCGACGGGAATTAAAAAGCAACTCACCAGCCCATTCTTATACATCGGAGTCGGAATATAAATGATTTACACATTATAAAGGCTCTACGGTTTTAAGTTGTGGGCGTCCGAGCCAAAAAGCTTGCTTTCCCCTGGGTTATCTAGATAGGGAAATACTGAGCACCGTATATCACGTCACACTCGCATTACACAAGACAGAAGTTACAATAAATGCCATAACTGCACCATCCTTGACAGGGAGTCACAAATCAAACACACTAACAGGATGTGTACACACCAGCAGGGATGTCCCAATATTTTGATTCCAAAATCATACGTTTCCAATCTAAAGAAGACATTTCTACACCAATTTTAGAAACCTCTCAAAAACAAGTTGTCAAGTTTGCTTCAGTTAGGGTGACGAAATGTGTTTGACAGCTATGAGAAAGGTTATAGATTATTTACATACGTAACACATTCACGTCTTAATTTCACTATGTGTAAACCCAGTTTTGAATTATTTTGCAATGCAACGTTGTGTACCTTCAAAACATTATTTTATAGAAACGGTTCAGTCGCATATTTGTGGCATCAACCCTTGACAAATGGGAAACAAAACACTCAAACATGTGTAAAATATCTGTACTAATAATCTAAATCGAATTCTGTCATTTCCATCCATATTTTCTAGTTAGATAATGTGAATTAAAATGCTTGGATAGAAATATATTTTGTCCCATTGTATTATAGGCCTTTGTACATTTGAAGAAAAAAAAAACATGTACATTTCTAATTAAATGAATCAACTGCGCCTTAAACCACGTGTTGCTACGTTAGGTAGGCCAACATAATAGTTTTAGAATAAGATCCTTGAAAAAACATGTGAGTAATAACAGAGGTCAAACCGGTTCTGAGGGCAGAGTCAGCAGGTTTTTGATCTAACCTTGTATTTGATTGAATAATTAGGTCACAAATTGGTTAGTGTCGGCCCTCACAGGGTTGTTTGGGTCTGAATTGGGAACCAATCTACGGAAAAAACGAAAAACCAAAACCTGCAGACACTCCACGCTTTCCGTGGAACCGGTTTGACACCTCTGCTATGAAATGGGCAGCGGAATGAGAGGTGAAACATCACGACGCGCAGGACAATGTAATAGTCATGGCTTTGCGTTTTATAAAGAGCTGGCGTTAACGATATTGATTTAGGAGTTACATAAAAACACCACAAATCTAAAAAACCGTTTCCGGCTCCTCCACGTGTATTTGTACAACGTTATTAGGCTTTCATTACAACAGTGGCATAAAATGTACAACATAGGCAATTACATAGTTCATCCCAATTATTTAGTGTGACAATTAGACGTCAATTGAAATGACATAATCGTGACAGCTCTACACATAGGCGGCTTTGTGTTCCAGTACATCGGGGCATACGACAAAACAACTCTGGTTCTTATCTCCGAAAGGTAAAATTATGAAGGAAATCCGGTGGACGTTTCTTTGAGCGAGGCAGTCAAACACTGTGGGCTCCAGTCAGATCCGATCAGGATTACAGCGTTTGTTTAATTGCAAAATGCACACCGCCCGGATTTGAAATATGCCTGTATAGGGGATTAGGCATGCCCGTGATTTGCAGTGTGTATAAGTGCCCTTTGTTTGTACGACAAACCAAAATATAAACATGGAACAATTTCAAAGGTTTTGCCAAGTCACCGTTCATGTCATGCAATCTGTTAGCAGAAATAATGTCATTAGGACATTTGTGTCTGAAATAAGCTTTACATAGAACCAACACATGGTTCATATTTAACACGTTCGTTTTGATATTTTTGTTCAACATATTTTCAAATTCATTGCACTGAACAAACCCACTACAGAAATTGCCCAAAGATGTTTAGGACTGACAGATGGTTCGTGCATCTCAATCCGATCTGAGGCAGATGCCCAATCTCTCTACAGTTAGTTCAAATGCCTGCATAGCCCACATGAGCAGTTGTACAAACACAGAGCCCTATATCTCCCAAAGATCAGCCAGGAGAGGGAAATAGCTCATGTGCAGCTCTTAGTGACACCATTTCAAACCGGAATCATTGCTTGCAAGATTTCGATGCGGAAGTGAACTACCGCCTAGCTTGAAGAAGTTCACCAACTACACTACTATCTCTTTAGCTCACTAAATGTAATCTCGGGTGGCGATCCAGTTTTCTTGCTGGTGGTGGGACTGTACATTTAGGACAGTCGTGGTACCGTTAAAAATAGCTACTTAGAGCTAACGTTACACAATGTTAGCTAGCTAGGTAACCCGAGGTCACGGTCTTTATCTCTCACCAAGAAGACATACGTGTTATGGCTGCTAAACTGACCTGATATTCCACCTCCATGGTCCCGTTCTTCGCAGTCGTCTGGAAGAAACATTCTAGTTTTCCGGCTGGCAAAAGGAACGTGAATTCACTGTCTTGGCTTTGGCCAAAGCCGCGGATCGGTCCGAAATATGACGCTGCGATCAACGCAACGAGGACCCACGTAGCGCCGCGTCGTCCTGCTTTCCACAATGTGTCCGCCATGGCGATAGAATAAATTCCAAACTCACTATGTCGAAATATTACACGTTATCGTGATAGCTGGGTTGCTAACTTTCACTCGCATTATCATATTTTCTTTTTCTGTTTCCGCCGCTCTACAGCTGTGTTGAACTTTTCTACTACGGTCTCACTGAGGCAATATTGGACCAATCGACAGTTAGAGAGTGTCCCACGTTCCTCCAATCGCACTCGGCGTGGAATCCGTGATGTGGGGGCGTTTTCCATACGTGTCTGGTTGTGGGGATATACCACGAACCGGTGTATCGGACATGTGATCTCAACAAAACCCGAGTTGGCCTTCAGGGATTTTCCCTATGAATAATAATCGTCTTTATTCCTCACAAAGTCAATTAACTGTCATCATTTCATTCTATCGACAACTGAAGCGGTATTTTCGTCGTCTGATCATGTTAAGCACTTCGATAACACCAGTCTACTAAAGCCACCAAAGCGATCCTGCTGTAGTGGCCGAGGTTTTATTACGTCAACTTCCTTGTTATGCACAAGCTTTTCTGTAAATTATGACGAATGCGTAAAACATACTTATAAAAATGAAAAAAACATGTAAATACAGCATTTCCTTTTAACTTGAATTAGATGTACGCGATATTGTATATCTAAGTTGAGGTAAACCTCAGAAGCTGGGTGTGTGAAGGACATTATCAGTGTCTTGCCACATGTGAACACACACAAACACGCATTCTCAAATAACTATGAAAGTGAGGAACGGCCCACTTCAGCAAAAAAAATATATACTTAAGGTCAAGTGCCTAAGACTGGTTCAACTGCCTTCACTTTCCCAAATGTCTCTTCACTTTGATAGCAATTTGAGTACACACAAATGAACAGGCCCAAACACACTGATTCATGTTGGGTTGACTATATTTGTAAGGACAGAACATTGAGCACAAAAACAAGTGCATTTCCCTTAACCTCTAACCATAACCATAACTTATTTACATCCCTAAACTTAACCCCATACCTAAACATGCCATTTCTTCAGTGAGGACTCACCAAATGGCCTTCACTTTATTTGATTTTAGTAATTTTATTTCTTACAAAGATAGAGAATACTCGACACTATATATTTACATAAACATACACACGCACTAACTCTCTACCTCCCTCGCTTTCTCTCTCTTTTTTTCGACAACATGTTGTTGTGCGTTGCCTCATTGAGGAGGCCTCAGACTTTCCTGTCCTTATGCTGTGACGTTGTTGCGCACACCTGTTGAAGCCAGATTAAGTTTCCAAACATCCATATGTGGTTCAACCTGCATGTCTATTACACAGCTTGAGGGAGGGATAGCCACTATGAGATCAACTAAAAACGAAACGATGTGGTTACATTGCTCCAGTATTAGCCTCTCCACACTGTCTGTTAAGGCTAGGGCTGACTTTAAGTTTTCATTGTTAACCCGTAAAGCAATACATGGACCTGTTCCTACTTACCTTGCTGAAATGATCCAGCCATACATACCTACACGTAAACTAAGATTGCAAGATGCAGGACTTCTAACTGTACCTAGAGTTAAAGTTTCTCTCTCATAGAGCTCCACTACTGTGGAATAATTGACCAAATTAGGTTGGAAATGCAGACTTTCAGTGCCAAATTTTAAATGTCTACTAAAGACTCCTCTCTTCAGAATGGTCTATGATTAAGTGTAGTCTGGCCCCGGGGTGGGAAGGGGAACAGAAAGACTTGATACTGTCCACCCTTGCTGACTGGACTGGTGGGCTCTCATCTAACTTTCTAACTCTCACATCTCTCTCTCTCTCTCTCTCTCTCTGAAATGGGGTTCTCCAAACGTTTTACTGGTACTGTACACAAACGCACACACATACATACATGCGTACAGAGAGGGATATAAAGTGAGTAAGTGAGTGATAGAAGACAGATTGTGAGTCAGTAAGTTAGTGATAGAAGACAAGATATAGAGTGAGTATAGAGTATAGACAGAATACAGATATAGAGTCAGTAAGTTAGTGATAGAAGACAAGATATAGAGTGAGTATAGAGTATAGATAGAATACAGATATAGAGTCAGTAAGTTAGTGATAGAAGACATATATAGAATGAGTATAGAGTATAGACAGAAGACAGATATAGAGTCAGTAAGTTAGTGATAGAAGACAAGATATAGAGTGAGTAAAGAGTATAGATAGAATACAGATATAGAGTGAGTATAGAGTATAGATAGAATACAGATACAGAGTGAGTAAGTGAGTGATAAAAGAAAGCAATATTGAGGGAGAGACATTAGGAGGAAGTGTCTATTGCAAGGGTGTGCCTAGTTTACGCACACACACACGCGCGCAGACATAACACACACCCTAATGTGCATTTCCTCAATGCACAAGCTCAGTGTGTTACAGCTCGGCTCAGACGTTCACATGACAGATGACGGACTGGGAGTCGGACACACCGAGAGGAGAGATGCCACATGTCCCTGAAGCTCGTTTCTGAAGAGGTGAGGGAATGTTTACATCATAGGAATAGAATGAAGTTTTACCGCTGGTCACGGTTTTCATACGGTTCCGTAGAACATGGGTCCACACTAATAACTATGCCGTAGAATGTATGACTGAGGAACCTGGTAGTGCTTCTTTATGTTTAAGAACCTGTATATGAGTCGGCTGCATAGATTGTAACATTACTGGTAGCTAAAGCTGCACAACTGATATATCTGGCAGATACGGCTGTGCTATGTGTCAGGGTTTTTCTTTACCGAGATGCATATATTCAAGGCATGTTGCTTGGCTCACAGTGGCCCGTCTTGAGTTCTGTCGTGTAATAATCTGGATTTGACAATCCTGAATCCAGATTAACCTGGTGCTGCTGGGAACCACCTTCACCATTACCGGGACGAGGACCGCGTCTCTGCCGCCGCTGTTAGTGGTTAGTGAAGCCAGTGACTCGGAGACGGATGAGAAGTCATGCCCTCTCGCTAACTGGCAGCTGTGAGAGAAAACGAAAGGAGGACGTCACACAAGTCACCGCCGGCCAGGAGAGCAACGGGGGGGGGGGGGGGGGGG
>JACXGK010008503.1:0-22225 GCA_016801125.1 Novumbra hubbsi | reverse complement strand
GTGTCCACAGCATGGATGTGACTGAAGATACATCTAAAATGGTCCCTCCCTGTGTCCACAGCATGGATGTGACTGAAGATACATCTAAAATGGTCCCTCCCTGTGTCCACAGCATGGATGTGACAAAAAAGACATCTGAAATGATCTCTCCCCCATGTCCACAGCATGGTTGTGACTAAAGAGATATCTGAAATGGTCTCTCCCCCTGTCCACAGCATGGATGTGACTGAAGAGACATCTAAAATGGTCCCACCCTGTGTCCACAGCATGGATGTGACTAAAAAGACATCTGAAATGATCTCTCCCCCATGTCCACAGCATGGTTGTGACTAAAGAGAAATCTGAAATGGTCTTTCCCCCTGTCCACAGCATGGATGTGACTGAAGAGACATCTAAAATGGTCCCTCCCTGTGTCCACAGCATGGATGTGACTAAAAAGACATCTGAAATGAACTTTCCTCCATGTCCACAGCATGGTTGTGACTAAAGAGAAATCTGAAATGGTCTTTCCCCCTGTCCACAGCATGGATGTGACTGAAGAGACATCTAAAATGGTCCCTCCCTGTGTCCACAGCATGGATGTGACTAAAAAGACATCTGAAATTATCTATCCCCCATGTCCACAGCATGGTTGTGACTAAAGAGAAATCTGAAATGGTCTTTCCCCCTGTCCACAGCATGGATGTGACTGAAGAGACATCTAAAATGGTCCCTCCCTGTGTCCACAGCATGGATGTGACTAAAAAGACATCTGAAATGATCTCTCCCCCATTTCCACAGCATGGTTGTGACTAAAGAGAAATCTGAAATGGTCTTTCCCCCTGTCCACAGCATGGATGTGACTGAAGAGACATCTAAAATGGTCCCTCCCTGTGTCCACAGCATGGATGTGACTAAAAAGACATCTGAAATGATCTCTCCCCCATGTCCACAGCATGGATGTGACTGAAGAGACATCTAAAATGGTCTTTCCCCCTGTCCACAGCATGGATGTGACTGAAGAGACATCTAAAATGGTCTTTCCCCCTGTCCACAGCATGGATGTGACTGAAGAGACTTCTAAAATGGTCTTTCCCCCTGTCCACAGCATGGATGTGACTGAAGAGACTTCTAAAATGGTCCCTCCCTATCAGGCTCTCACTGCTCAACCCAACCCACTTCCTCCTCAAGCCTCAACTGAAGCTGGATGGACAGAAAGGCTGCAGGGATAGTGGTCTAATATTTACTAACACCAAACTCGGGTGCTAACTTTGACCCTGTCCTTTTGTACCTATTAATTTACCCTAAATGTAACACATTTGCTCAAAAGTATATTATAAACATATGGGGACAAAAAAAAAAAAACATGTTCCTAATTAAACCTGTGTGGGGATCCATTTTTTAAACCCAGAGTCTCACAAGACAAATGAACCAAGTCATAATTAAGGTTAGGGTTAGGAGGTGTCAACCAGCACGCTGTCCAAGTACTGTTCTCCCATCGGGCTTCTTCCCCTGAGGGAGTTCTCACTCTGAAGACGATCTGCATCAACTACTGGCAAGAGAATGCCAGTCAAGAATACCCTGGCTTCCAAGAGGTTGGATTGATGATTAGATTATTCCCGTCATGATCAACCAGACATCTTTTATCGATTCACATTAGGCCAGTGTTGACTCTCAGCTTGTGTCAATTCATTCATTCGGTTCTAATAAAGCCTTATTAAAGTTACTTTGCTGTTTGAAGATATGGTATAAACCCCTCTAACGATACTATAAAAACAATTTTATTTAGGTTTGATTTGTTTTTATGAGATAATGGTGATTTTATTTATTTCAACACTTCTTAAACTTTGCCCTTCGGCCAGTTTTGTCTTAGCCCTGAACTACATCAGCTGTTTGACTTGGCTGGATTCAACCACTCAGAGTTTTGAATTAGGTGGCATGTATAATCTGTGCTGTGCAGGAGTTATGTTATTAACAATAATATTACCAATTTCCTTTTATTGGATTTCATAGCAGCGTCAAAATGCCATCGCTAACTATTTGATCTTGACACTGAATGTTTGTCTGGCCACTCTGGCCACACGCTAATCCCCAACTCTCTGCCTGGCAACACCTTCAACCATCCACTGTTGCAATTATCAGCTGGTATGTGTATCTGACATTTTTTTAGCCAACCAATCAATTACTAGATTGTATCTAAAAAGCATAAGTGTGATTGACTAAAATGGCTACAATTATTGTAGAATAACAGTGAAGACGTGTAATAATGTAGCAACAAATAAGTGTTGAATACTGTAGATTGAATTACGTTTCATATTGTAAATTCTTAACCACTTTTGGTCTTGATGACAGCTTTGCACGCTCCTTGAATTCTCTTGGCTAGCTTCATGAGCTAGTAAGGAAAGTAAAAATGAAGAAATTCTCTTAAATGTTGCAGTTGTGTCAAATTAAAACTTGTTACTATTTGGCACCCGAATACACAGCCAATCAGGAGCCGCCCCTGGTTATATCCGTCATCTGTTTGTATTAATCTGCTTGGGTCTGTGTACTCTTCCCGTCATCCTTGTCATTGGTACGGTATTGGCCCATTCTCTGTGGTTGTTGATATACTTAGAAGTGTCTGGCGGATGGGTACCCATCCCTCTCTCTTCCTTTCTCATGAGTCTTTGGCGTATCTGAGGTGAGGTGCATCCTCCTTTTGCTCTCCAGACACACTGATAGACCCTCTTTCTGGAGACACTGCTTCATCATCCCGCACTGGCAGTGTATCATCGTTCTCTTTTAACACTGTCTGAATGGTAAAAATGTTTTGCTTTAGGATTTAGTTTTTCATAATTTTTATTTTATACACAGGCCGTTATTATGATAAAGAACATTCTAATAGCATGTCTGATTAAATAAAGGTAATTAAATAATATTGAAACTTTATATTTCCCAACTGAGATTAAATGAGGCCTATAAAATCTCCCTGAGGCTTATAAAATGGTCTGCTTCGTTGTGGCAACTCCCAGCAGACGTAGGACAGTCGATGATGATATATGTGTCCTCCAAAGCACATGCAATGTTTTTCCACTTTGTATCACACCTGTCTCTCAATTAGGAAGTTTATCCCCAAATGCGTACACACCGGAAGGAACTCATTTCTGGCCTTCTACCTCGATTGAGCTCAAAGGTTCCTATGCTGAATCACTAGAAAACAATTATGCAAAGCACTCATATTTAATGGGTACTAAATCTTTATAGGCAAGACATGTAAACAAAAATGTATTATTATTATATTTTTTAACTGACTTCATAAAAACTGTATTCTTGTGAGCGTTTAAACTTGTACCAGCATTCACTTGTACCAGTAATACCATCAATCTCACAAAAGACATTACATTTAGTCTCTATGAATTTCATTTAAATTCCTGTCAATTATGGGACTATTATAAAATCCCAATTCCAGTTTCAGTAATTTTAAAAGCTTTTCTATTAGGAAAATGTGTAATTGGAATTGAAATTTGGTTTACTTTATCAATTGACTTTAAGGGAGATGGATTTTACCCAAAACCTGCTTGCAAAAATTAATGGGTTTTGTTTAATGTTGTTTCACCCAGAAAATGTTTAATAGCTTGATAGTGATTATTTTCTTCAGACACCCATACTGGAACAGTTATGTGGCTGAAATGGCTGCATGAGAACAGTTTCAGAAATTCTGAGGTTCTTAATATTGAGAACAATGTCATACAGGCCCTCTCAAGATAAAAAAAACAAAAACAATTTGATTTAGCTGGTGGACTTCATCTCAGTTTTAAGGAGTGACTGAAAGGGCAAAATAGAGAGGTGGAAATAGAGAGAGGGATGAATATAAAAGGATGAATACTAACAAGGTGTTGATACGGAGCATGCATCATGCCCAAGCCTGATTTAAGTGGCATTGAGTGTTTTGGCAGCGTCAATATGTTTATCTGATACCGGCTCTTTCTGGGGTCAGTGACCGGAGATTGAGAGAATGGAGGGAAAAACAGAGATCAGGAGCCGTGGAGTGTCATGACCATGTTTACGCCGCTGAGACAAACAATACCCTCATAGCAGACGCATGGGACAGAAGCACACGGGAGGAATTAGCAATACGTGGTAAAGTGCAGGAACAAAAAACAGGCTGACATGGGTACTGCTACTAAGCACCAGAACACAAGATGTCTTTCTTTTAAATAAAGCATTGCGTTCATATCTTTGGATTAGCAACATAAAGGAGTTTGCAGAAATTGCACACGTGAAGTAAGCTTTTGGCCGAGGGTGAAATTAATCATTATACTAATAGGTTTCTTTTAATGCAATTTTACATTATTGTTCATAGCTTTGTTATTTAATTGCATTAAAGGGCCAGTAAACCTTCCGCTGTAATCAATGTAGGGAAATCATTTCTTGGCCTGCAGCTACATACATAAGTAAAACGTTGTTGCTCACCAATGAATTCTCCTCCCAATGCAAATTATCTTGCACATTATAATGCAAATTCAGTTGACCCTGGTGTTGTCACATCTGGCATAGAGGCTATATCGATGTGGATTCAGTTTTTCTCACCCTGAAGTTAGGCAGAAATAGATTCTGTTTGTAGAGAGCCATAGCAATCAGTGAACCTTTCAGTTTAAAAAATGTCAATCAAGCTTAGCCATTATTGGCTAAATCGACCCAAGTTGATAGAACTGTAGCTCTATGCGTCTAGTTCAGTATATCTCTTTGTTATTTTGCATTGTTGACTAAATTGTCTGCTAGTACAGGACTGGACAGTGTCTGCTAGTACAGCACTGGACAGTGTCTGCTAGTACAGCACTGGACAGTGTCTGCTAGTACAGCTCTGGACAGGGTCTGCTAGTATAGCACTGGACAGTGTCTGCTAGTACAGCTCTGGACAGTGTCTGCTAGTACAGCTCTGGACAGTGTCTGCTAGTTCAGCACTGGACAGTGTCTGCTAGTACAGCACTGGACAGTTTCTGCTAGTACAGCACTGGACAGTGTCTGCTAGTACAGCACTGGACAGTTTCTGCTAGTACAGCACTGGACAGTGTCTGCTAGTACAGCACTGGACAGTGTCTGCTAGTACAGCTTTGGTCTGGGGAAAAGGCTACTGAACTTAGTGGTGCACCACATTTTGCATAGTTTTCTATTAGGATTAAGTGCTCTCCTATAGCATCGTCTGAAATGTTTGTGGTGCCAGAATATTCTGTTCACAGGCATTTATTGATCATAATAACAAGCTTTAACACTGACAAAATTAATCTAAGATTAATAAAAATACTTTAGTAGCCCTAATCTAGTTGCATGGATGGACAAAAAGTTGTCTAGAACATGAGGAAAATATAGTAGGAATTAATCTTCCCAGTTTCACTGACTCACCCAATATTGCGCTGTACAGCTCAGTCACGGTGATGTCCGATTTGCACAGATTAAACCCCCTCTCTTGTTTTACTTGTTCCTAGAATAGGCTGTTCACTCAATGGCCTATTTGGTTGCAATCATATGTTGCTAGCCTTAGGACAGATTAGAGTGTTCTCGTTTTGGCAGGAGCTTTCAAACCTGTGTTTTCCCGTCACTGTATTTGAAACAAGGCAAAAGGCTTGCTTTGGTGCACGGTGTTAACTGACAGAATGCATCTCGTTCCCAGATTGTAGGCTGTACTTTGTGATTGGGCTACACACAATCCCTGTCTATGTACATTTAGTATTACTATTAAAGCTATTGAAAATCTATCCTGGCACAATGTAAAGCCTACTCCTGGTATAGTATTCAAAATGAAAAATAAGCAGTAGGCCTAATTCCATAACTACAGCAAATCTATTTTAAATGCAGCAGCGCCTCCAATATCATCCCTGCCTCAAGGATTCTGAAAGGCAATGAGAGTTGCAGGCTCATGTCGACCACGTCAGAGGAGAGGGATCGTGTGAATCTCATTAAGTACTTTGTGAGATTCAGAGCATCATGACAGCGTCTATTGGGGGCGATAAAACAATAGGACCTGAAGAGCGCAATTCATTTCATTAACGGTTTGTGACGTGTGCGGGGGGGGGGTGGATGATGCAGGCCTGGTGTGGGAGTGTGAACAGATGTGAGACAAAGCTTATCTTTATGCAAATACTCTGCAATATTGTGTTACCATTGACCAGTCAAAGTTCACTATAGCTTATGTCCCGACTTGATTGGCTGTCGATAACTGGCACTAAGTGGCATGCTTGCTAGTATCTTGAACTCAAATGACATTGATGAATAGGTGTGCTATAGTAGCACTGGCTGATGGAGGTGTGCTTGCTTGACTCTTACACCACAGCAACAGCCATGTGTTGGCATCAAGGCTACAATGTTGTGCAAAACAGAAGCCTGGTCCAGACCAACATGAATAGATTATTTTCAAATAGATTGTGTGACAAAAGAGTCCAAATTGAGACGTGTCAAATTTAGCCCTGGAAATTTAGCTTACTTTCATCGGTCAATGAAAACCTTCAAATTAGAAATACATTTGGCCGTATGAATGTATTGATTAAAAAAAGTTTGTTGCTGGGTAGTCAATACTTTTTTATTGTTCGTTTTTCCCTTAATGAGATGCCAGTTGGGGCATAGTCTCTGGAGATGTCGGAATCCACAGATTTTCTGATCAGGACACCCTCCGCTGTGAACTGTAATATGGTTCTCCTCAGTGACGACCCGTGGCTATTGGAGCTAGGCTAGGCTCTCAGTTGCGGAAAAAAAGATCTGACCTCATACCATCATACCATACATATCAGAGATCTCTGGTTGCCTGTGTATACAGAGCATGACTTGAGGCCTTTCTTTTACAGACCTATGTAGAAGCAATTCTTTGATGACAGATTAAAATGGTCCTAAGTCACACCTCGTCTGTGCGCTCAAAGGCAGCACACATTGAAATATCAACAGCAAGAACCACGTTAAAAGAAAACATGGTATATAATATTTTACACATTCATATACAGTAGCTTCTCTTTTGATTTTAAATCTGAAAGAAGTTATTTTTCCATTGAGATCAAGCCAGGGCTGGCAGTCGGGCATTGCCATCGTTCCATACACTCACTGCAAAAAGCTAGCCATCTTAAGAAAGCAAGATAAGACTCTGATTGGCCTTGATTCATCATACAGTTGTCACACATACTACAAGACAATTTGTGATTGGTTTACTCTACTGTCATTCCAAAATTATGCTCTAATTGAAGTCAATGTCAACATGTTGGCTGGTGCCTTCTACTTAAAGTCTGAGGGCCTAGCCAATAAGCATTGAGCCCGGCTACATTATTTCTAACGAGAGACTACAAAATATCTTATTTTCCCTCTTGGATACTAGCTATTCTTTTTCCAACACAAACTTAAGAATGTCATTATTAATAGTAAAATAAAAGATACAATTAAAATAAAAAAAAGATAAAATCACTAAAAACTAAATTCCAAGTTATTATGGATAAACATATATACTGATGTGTTTTTATCCTAATGGTTCCCCACTGTTTCTCTTACAAAGACATTTGGATAGTTAAAAAGGGAATATCTCCCCTTTATTACAATACCTTTTTCTCTGAAAACAACGAGAGGAGACCATTTGTTGATATCCAAATATCAATATTTTTATAGATGAAAACCACGAGCAACCCAAAGCAGGGTTGAGTAGATACTTAAAAAGCAGTACTTAAGTGAAAGACTGTTATTCACATTGTTGTTTACTCAGGTAAAAACTGCCCTTTTTAAACCATTTAAGTAGAGTGGAATGGTTTCCTGTCACACAACAACCAAAGTGTGACTTTAAATAAAAATAAAATTGTTTTTGAAATTCATGCTATTTAGGCATACTGGGGTAAAAACACACGTTTCAGAAATAACTTCCGTAGCAGTTCCTTCAGAATGTACTATAATGCACAATAAATAGCGAGTAAATAGCGCAGCCGATCCTGTCTAAGAGGGAGTATAAAAGACCACGAAAAACATGGTGCCTTTATCCTGACATTCTCCCTACACAAAGACTCTGTGGATAAGGGTGCCGCTTCACTTTCTTTTTCATGACTTGGTGATCATAATGCATCTGAGGAAATGAAGATCACCAACTAACTGAGGACTTTTCCACTCTCCAGACATGCAAATACATCAAGTTCACTGAACTAACTGTTAGGAATGAAACTGTGAGTACTTCACACTGATGAGCCAATACATTATGACCACTCACAGGTGAAGCAAATGTCAATGGTCTGGGCACATGTTATGGTTCGGGTAGATTAGATGGTTAGTGAACGATCTGTTGTTTTAGTTAATGTGTTGGATGCAAGAGAAATGGGCCGGAATATAGACCTGACAACTAACTTTGGCAAGGGCCAAATTGTTATGGCCAGATGACACAACAAGGCTTGTGGGGTGCTCCCGGTCAGCAGAGGTGAGAACCAGCACTGGTCTGAGGGATACATCGCAAACAGAAGGTATATTGTGGCACAATTCTTTGAATGATGGTTACATGAGGAATGTGTCACAACATACAGTACAGGGCATTACACCCTGCTGTATGGCGCTGCACAGCCGCTAACCGAGCAGTGTCCATGCTGACCCCTGTCCACCATCAAAAGCAACTACAATGAACACGCCAGCAGTGTCAGAACTGAACCTTGGAGTGGTGAAAGAAGGTTGTCGGGTCCGATGGGTCCCATTTTCTTCCACATTACCTGGGGATAAACCTAGGGAAGTGATGGCACAAGGATGCACTGTGGGAAGAGCCGATGGAGGGTGTGATGAAGACCCCAAGCCGATGGAGGGTGCTCTGCCCTGGGTCTGGGCTTTCATGTGGACGTCAATGTGCCACCAAACCTGAACATTCTTGCAGGCCAGGTACACCCCTTCCTGGTAATGGTGTTTCCTGATGGCAGTGGCCTCCTTCAGCAGGATAATGCGCCCTGCCACACTGCACACATTGTTCAGGAATGGTTTGAGGAACACGATGACGAGTTCAAGATGTTGACTTGGCATCCAGATTCCCCAGATCTTTATCCAATTGTGGATCTGTGGGATGTGCTGGATCTACCAGTCCGTTCTACGGCGCCTCTCGCTTGCTACTCTCAGGACCTAAATGGTCTGTTGCTGATGTCTGGGTACTAGATACCACAGCACACCTTCAGGGGCCTTGGCGGGTCGGTGTTGTTTCGGCAGCACCCAGAGGGCCAACTTCATGTGTGGTGGTCATGATGTTCTGGCTCATCAGTGTGTGGCATGTTGTGTAGACCATTCTACACAACTCATTACAGATCACACTACACTTGAAGTAGAGAGTCTTTCTGTACATGGTCCCATACTCACCATACTACAATAATCTCTTCACTGCCCAGCCTTGTTTGTGATTCTTTCCTAAGTAGACAACTACCCATGTTCAGCATATCCCATCACATTCAGATTTCTCTGCTTTGTTTAAAGCACCCACTCTTTCCATTCCATTAGCCCCCCTTACAACCGTGGCTGGTTCACCACTTGGCCTTGGACATTTCTTTGAGGGAACTCGAACATGATGCTCATCGATCTTTAATGAGTTAAAGTCATCTATCCCCGTGTGCGTCCCACTTTGCCCTATATTTCTTAGTGTGCTTCATTTGTCCTGATGCAAAAGTAGCGTTCTATGAAGGGAATGATGTTCCATTTTGGGACCAGCATTCCTAGTGACCAAGGGTATAATCCGATGTGTGTAATGTAGTAAGGAAGTAAGCGGATTGAGCATGATGGAGGATATTAATTGAACTGTAACTCCCCCATCATTAATATTGTGATGGCATACGTTTAATACATTATGGGCACAGAGAGGGGTCACAACCACACTGGAACTATATACTGTATTAATATTCACACTGTGGCTACAACACTCTTTATTATGTCAGGGATGCAGAGGCAGAGTGGTAGAGTCAAGCAGATGGCTTTAAGGACAGCCAGGAGAATGTTCTCCATAAACTCTGGCGACTATTAAAACACACACAAACAGCCGGCCCAGACCTTATTTATTAACACCCAGCAAGCAGGAATGAGGTAGGGGAGGGGGGAGAAAGCTGGAGAGAGAGGATGGGAGGGACGTTTCTATTTTAAAAAGACCTTTATTTGCCCACCTGTTCATATACAGTATTGAAAATACATGCATCAACTACACAAAACATATCTAATACACAAATATAGTTTGTGGTGTGAACATGCTTCAGCCTGCTTCATCTACACAAAACATATCTCATATCTCATATAAAAATATAGTTTGTGGTGTTAACATGCTTCTGCCTGCTTCATCTACACAAAACATATCTCATACACAAATCTAGTTTGTGGTGTGAACATGCTTCTGCCTGCTTCATCTGTATCGCACCAACTTTCCAGAGGGAGAAACTAAGAACCATCCAGCACCCACAAAACATTGCTCCAATAGCCTTCTGGCTTGTCCACTTGATCTTGAGCAAACTGAAGATGGGTAGCAATGTTCTTTTGGAGAGGAGTGGCTGTCTCCAGGCAACCCTGCCAGACACATCATTGTTGTCCTTATAGTGCGCACGTGATCGTTGACATTAGCCAATGAGAGGCCTTTAGTTGCTTAGAAGTTACCCTGGTTTTTTTTGTGACCTCGCAGACTATTACGTGCCTTGCTCTTTGAGTGATGTTTGTCGAGCACATCTGGGGAGGGTTACTATGCTCTTTTATTTCCTCATTTAGTACCAAGTCTGTCTGACTGTGAACTGGTGGAGTGCAAACTCTTTAGAGACCTTTGCCTTTTTCATCAACAACTGTTTTTCTGAGATAATCAGAAATCTCTTCTGTTTGTGCCATTAAACACTTCCACAGACATGTGTGACTCTAATTTCTACTTCAAATTAACAGCTTATCCTAGAGGCTCACATACTTTTGCAATGTTGGATGATTTTTATCAATAAAAAAATTACCAATTATAATAGGTTTTTCACATTTGTTTAATTTGCTTCTCTTCATCTACTTTTAGGACTGATGGTGTTTAGGTAATATGTATGCAGAAAACTAGAATATTCTAAAGGGTTCCCAAACTTTCAAGCGCCACTGTAGCTAACACCCCGTCCTCATCCACTGTAGCTAACACCCCGTCCTCATCCACTGTAGCCAACACCCCGTCCTCATCCACTGTAGCCAACACCCCGTCCTCATCCACTGTAGCTTACACCCCGTCTTCATCCACTGTAGCCAACACCCCGTCCTTTTCCACTGTAGCTAACACCCCGTCATCATCCACTGTAGCTAACACCCCGTCCTCATCCACTGTAGCTAACACCCCGTCCTTTTCCACTGTAGCTAACACCCCGTCATCATCCACTGTAGCTAACAACCCATCCTTATCCACTGTAGCTAACACCCCGTCCTTTTCCACTGTAGCCAACACCCCGTCCTTTTCCACTGTAGCTAACACCTCGTCATCATCCACTGTAGCTAACACCCCATCCTTATCCACTGTAGCTAACACCCCGTCCTTTTCCACTGTAGCTAACACCTCGTCATCATCCACTGTAGCTAACACCCCATCCTTTTCCACTGTAGCTAACACCCCGTCCTTTTCCACGGTAGCTAACACCTTGTCATCATCCACTGTAGCTAACACCCCGTCCTTATCCACTGTACACACTCCGCATCATTCAGCCAATAAACCCCACTCATCAAAACTCCTCCAGGAGGTCCTCTTGTTTTCTCAGAGAGAGGATGAGAGGGAGCGATGGGGTTAAAGAGAGGCAGAGGGGGAGAGAGAGAGGAAGATTCTCATTTCAGGGAGACTATAATGAAGGCTGCTGGGAACCTGGACTATGATTAGAACTCAGGCCAATTAGCACAATGGCCAAGATGTGGAGACTGGCAGGTAGATAAGAGGAAGTATAGGGACTCACAGTAGAAGACTTCATGGAGGATCATCAGGATGCATTTTATAGTGTTTCTCTTCAAATCATTTCTTGGACCATCATGTTGTGTGTGTTGATGGCCCACAGGGTTTTTGGTCTAAAGTTTGGGCCACTTCATTTTCAACTGTCTGATTCACTGGTTTTGCCTCTGAGAGGGTTAAAGAAATAGCCATGTTCTCTCAGGCAGCGGCCCAGCTGTGCCTGCAAGTATGGGGAGGAGCGTCTGTAGATAGCCTCAGCCTCATCACTGTGGGTGCTTATGAGATTAGCATAGACTGGCCTTTAGAGAGGGGATTTGTCCTGAGCACAGCTGAGCACAGAGGAACAGTCAAGGACTGAAGACTGCTATCAGACATGTAGTGGAGGTTAACGGTACACAGGGCACACGTCTCATTTCTCTCTTCCACAGAGAAAGTGGAGAAGAGAGACAGAGGGAAAGAGACAGGAAGAAAGGGAAAGAGAGAGGATGAGAGAGACGAATAGAGAGAGGATGAGAGAGAGGGATAGAGGATGAGAGAGAGGGAGAGAGAGGATGGGAGAGAGGGATAGAGAGAGGATGGGAGATAGGGATAGAGAGAGGATGAGAGAGAATGATAGAGAGAGGATGAGAGAGGTGCGAAGGGAGAGGATGAGAGAGAGGGATAGAAAGAGGATGAAAAAGTGGGGAAGAGGGAGGATGAGAAAGAGGGATAGAGAGAGGGAAGAGAGAGGATGAGAGAGAGGGGAAGAGAGAGGATGAGAGAGAGGGAAGAGAGAGGATGAGAGAGAGGGAAGAGAGAGGATGAGAGAGAGGGAAGAGAGAGGATGAGAGAGAGGGGAAGAGAGAGGATGAGAGAGAGGGAAGAGAGAGGATGAGAGAGAGGGAAGAGAGAGGATGAGAGAGAGGGGAAGAGAGAGTCTGTGAGGAAGTCTCTCCCTTAGATCTTCCAGTTCAGATGTGCTTTTGTGCAACCAGATCTTGTATGGCTACAACAGCCTCTCAGGGAGACTGACCTGATGAATGGCTGTGATAACAGCTGTGGCCTCTGGGCGTCCAAGATAAGCACAGCCCCCTCGCTGTGGTAAGCTGCAAGTCATTCCCCTGGCCTCGTCCCCCCGTCCGCTCCCTGACAGAACCCCTCAAACCTCCACACGCCACCCACCCACTGAGCCGCATCGAGCGTTCGGTGAGAAATCTGATTATCTGTGTCTCATCGGCAGTGTGACTCGAATCTCTGAAACTCCGCAGTGGAGGACGAGAGAGACATTGAGAGGGAAATAGAGCAAAAGAGACATTGAGAGACAGATATGAGATGGGTGAGTGAGAGAGTCAGAGACAACGGCAGAGAGACATTGAGAGGGAAATAGAGCAAAAGAGACATTGAGAGACAGATATCTGAGGGGAGAGTGAGAGAGACAGAGACAGAGACAACGGCAGAGAGACATTGAAGGACAGCCATGACCAGGGAGCGTGAGCGTAATAGAGACAGAGACAAACAGAGAGACATAAACAGGAGAATAAGACATTGAGCCAGAGGGACAGAAAGAGAAAAGAGTGACAGTGAGAGAGACAGAAGTGTAGCAAAGCAACGAGAGACCAAAGGTTGTCAAATGAGCCCTGCAGGACCAATAAATGTGCCGGTTCATTCCCCAGGCAGGATCAGCAAGGGAGCCAGGCCCAGGGCTTTGAACCAACCTGCAGTAGCACTGGCCTTAATGACAGCACACTCCCTAGCCATGAGCAAGAATAGCTAGGCACGCGTTACACTGTTGCCATGGTAACTGATCAGCCTGTCAACAAGAGGGATTATCATCAGGCACTATTACACCAACAAGTAAATGGTTTATTAATCATGTCATGAGTGGAAACACATGCAGCGGTATTAACATGCTCTGTTGAAGCTGTGAGCAGTCCAATATGATAATCCCATAGGTCATGCCATATTTCATATGTGTAGGCTTAACTCAGACTTCCATCTAGGTCATCCGTTGATGCTGCCACAGTCAAGCATAGTTTCAACAAGTGTCTTTTCTCACACACACACACACGTCTCCAGTTTAGATCCAGCCCTAAATGAATACTGCGTCCTGTACACATCTCTGTTGTAATGTAGGGAACATGACGAGACCTCATCAATGCTTACAAGCATTCGAACAGTGGTGACCATCCTCTGCTGTAAAGGAGGCGCTGCGTCGTGCATGGACGTTCAGACAGCATGAGGGGACAGGGATTGTTGGGTTTCATGAATACTGGGGGATTGCCTGGGTGCAATCAGACTGCACAGAGGTACCCCTGTTGAGAGACACTCCCACCCCCATCCTCAGTCACTAATAGAATCAAAGACAAAGCCTGTTGTGTCATTAATGAGCTTAGTCCAGAAATAGTTTATTTAAGGGAAAGTGTGTCAAATCAGAATGTTGGATTTTCATTATACCATGATGATATTATTAATGACTTATCTTTCTTTTATTATTTATTTTGAACAATGATATTAAAGACCGAATGGCTGATGAATACACTCTGGAGTATAGCTGCTTTACGTTTGGGATTATTTTAGCAGAAATGCATGTACCCGATGAGTGGGTGTTGTCAGTCGGTAAACAAGCAAGGAGACACTGGGAGCAAGTGCGCTTCTGAGCTTAACCATGTCGTAGGGAGTGATACAAGGGCAAGCAAGAGACAATGAGCAATACCGAGCATTCACAGATACAGACCTAGCAATGTGTGATACAGAATCCAAGTGGACTTTCATTGGATTGTAAATGTTTAGCATCAACTTTTTTTTTACGTCAAATAAATATCCTCAACACATCCCGACACATTTTCTGGATAACGCTACTAATCTTGTGAAAACCGAATTATTCTGAAATAGTGGTGAAATCTCTGTTTAATGTCTGCTGTAACATTCTGAAATGTGTCTTGAACCATACACATTCGGTAAAGGCTTTTACTTGCATCCTCTGTGCTTGAAAGTAAGAAATATTTGATATTGCCTTATCAGAGAGATGTAGGAAAATAGTAAGGAACACGGTAAAAAACACATGCATTATAAGAAAGCTGGTTTGAAGTTTAATTTCCAACAGTTCTTTCATGTGAATGAAGAAAAATGAACATACCACAGAATCGTGTGGTTGGGTTAGTGGTTAGGGGATCATTTGCTTTTAATTACTTGATATCTAGCTTTAGATGTAGCCTAATTGTCTGACGCATATTACATTTTCTTAAGGGTCGTTTAGAGCTGGAAAGCACATCCATATTCACTCAGTAGCCCGTTAACTGGATGTGACACATACTGTGGATGTGACTGTGTCTGAGGATAGAACATTATTTCAGTGGTAGTTCAAAGGAAGATGTGCAAAAGCATGGATCACAACTACTACTGAAGTTGCCTGTCATCTGAAATCAAGGGTTTTCAGGTAACATCATCTGGCCAAAATGCTGGCTACAATGAATCCAACAGCTGTGGTTCACTGTCCATCACTATGTATCTATTTCTGTGCATTAGGATTCCCATCTACTTCTGCTCAACAGATGCTATCACCCTCAGTGCTACAGTTTACCATATTATTTATCAAAATATGTGGATATGAATTAATAAGATGAAGTCTTAAGTGGGGCTGGTCAAGTGCCTCATTAAAACACAGGGCGACTATCATCAGGATAAATGGCATCTTGTTTCTACACCTTTGCACAGCAGCTAATGTCTGTCTGTCTCGCTGTTTATAATTCAGTATTTTTCTGGCAGGTTACACACGACTGAGAGTGGCACGGCCACTCTCAGTTGTGTGTAATATGAGTTCATATTCTGTGCGTGTGCATACCTAGTAGGTGACTTGTGTAATAGAAAAAAAGCCTATTAAAATGATTTGACTCAATGAAGATTAAAGAGAGAGGCAAGCAATATGAATCAATGAACTGAAAAATGAACCCATCGGTCTGAGAGTTGGTGTATGGTTTTGGTAACCAGCCATTACTCAACTAAGAAGAAATTATCTAAACATAGAGTTATTCAGAAAGACAAAATATTAACAAATAATGACACATCAGGTTAAATGCTTTGAGGTCTAAGGGAGAGATTGGAATTGTATATCATTAGACACAGAGATAAATGGGTGATGCTTTTTTAATTTCAGTCATGGGGAGGGTTTACATTTTTTCATTAAGTCCAAGGGAAGGTCATTTCATTTTATAATCAATTACATTTCAGTAGCTCTTTTGACTGGCAAATATATTGACTTGTGTATTGAATAATTTCTACATTTCTACTGGCTATTTGCTCAGTCTCTCTTTATGCTTGGCAAATCCAGATAATGAATACAGCACATTATTAAGTGGAAAAAACACTTTTGTGGCGACACAGAATTACAGAAGGAACCCAATTGTGAACTAAGTTCTCTTCGCAAGAATTCTAAAGTACCTTTGCTGTCTCAGTTTGCTGTATACAGCTGTGGCCAAAGGTTTTGAGAATGACACAAGTATTGGTTTACACAATTTTGCTGCTGCAGTGCTTATAGACATTTTTGTTAGATTTTACCATGGTATACTGAAGTATGATTACAAGCATTTCATAACTGTCAAAGGCTATTATTGACATTTACATTAAGTACTTGCAAAGACCCTTCTTTAATACTTCTGCAACTCGCCCTGGCATGCTGTCATTAACCTCTGGGCTACATCCTGACTGATGGCAGCCCATTCTTGCATAATCAATACTTGTAATCTGTCAGAATTTGGGGGTTTTGTTTGTCCACCCGCCTCTTGAGGATTGACCACAAGTTCTCAATGGGATTAAGGTATTGGGAGTTTCCTGGCCATGGACCCATAATTTCTATGTTTTGTTCCCCGAGCCGCTTAGTTATCACTTTTGTCTCATGGCAAGGTGATCCATCATGCAAAAAAATGCATTGTTCATCATTATAACTATTCTTGGAGGGTTGGGAGAAGTTGCTCTCTGAGGATGTTTTGGTACCATTCTTTATTCATGGCTGTGTTCTCAGGCAAAATTGTGAGTAAGCCTACTCCTTTGGCTGAGCAGCAACCCCACACATGAATGGTCACAGGTTGCTTTATGGTTGGGATTACACAGAACAGATGGTAGCACTCATCTTTTCTTCTCCGGACAAGCATTTTTGCGGATGCCCCAAAAAATCTGAAAGTGGATTCATCCAAAAAATTGACTTTACCCCAGTCCTCAACAGTCCAATCCCTGTACCTTTTGCAGAATATCTGTCTGGCCCTGATGTTTTTCCTGGAGAGAAATGGCTTCTTTGCTGCCCTTCTTGACACCAGGCCATCCTCCAAAATCATTCGCACACTGTGCGTGCAGATGCACTCACATCAGCCTTCTGCCATTCCTGAGCAAGCTCTGCGCTGGTGGTGCCAGCTGAATCAACTTTAGGAGTTGGTCCTGGCGCTTGCTGGACTTCACTGGGTGCCCTGAAGCCTTCTTCACAACAATTGAACCTCTCCTGAAAATTCTCGATTATCCCATAAATGGTAGATTTAGGTGCAATCTTACTAGCTGCAATATCCCTGTCTGTGAAGCTCTTTTTTTGCAAATCAATGATGACTGCACGTGTTTCCTTGCATGTAACCATGATTAACAGAGGAAGAACAACGATTTCAAGCCCCACACTCCTTTTTCAAGTTTTAAGTCTGTTATTGTAACTTAATCAGCATGACAGAGTGATCTCCAGCCTTGTCTTCATCAACACTCTTACCTGTGTTAACAAGAGGATCACTGACATGATGTCAGCTGGTCCTTTAGTGGCAGGGCTGAAGTGCAGTGTAAATTAATCGGATACCTCCTTCATGACATTCTGGATTTGCCATCACAAAAACTGAAGCAGCAGACAGCAGACTGACAGTGAATATTTGTGTCATTCTCAAAGCATTTGGCCACGGCTGTATTGTCTTGAAATATCCAATGGTCTTTGAAAGTTGTATGAAGATGCTCTGTTGAGGTAAAAAATTAGTGGAATGAATATTGTGTTGGAGGCGTTGCTGCTATGAGTCTATGCCTACGAGTTGTTTTGCTCCCTTTCCCAATGTCATGTAGAAAGTGAATGACTTCAGGATTGCATTTTAAAGACGATTATGGCATTTCCGTTTTAATATACTGATGATTATCAGGGACTTCGTTCTTAACAATGGCCTTGCTCTGCACAGACAAATCACGCTAAACCCTACCCGTGCTTAAGTAGATCCAGCATAGGCTGGCAGCCTGCAGGCCAGCAAAACTGCAGCTGAAGACATTATGACCCGGAGGTAGAAAGTTCATTCTCAGCCCAAACCCGACCGAGACCGGGCAGGGCTTTAAGTGCTGATACTGTAGCCGGGCTGGACAAAAAAAAAAAAGATCAATAATAATTGCGCGTGAGCACCCAGAAACGGTTTGAATCACCACAGAGATCATTAATGCCTTTAGTTGGCATCAACAGATCCATTTTCAGATTGAAAATGCCCATGAATGTCCGAGGTGTCCCGACATTCATTTGAATAGTCCGTTATCTGACTACTGTAACAGGGATAGGAAGAGAAACGTCCTCTCAGTACGGCAGCTCTAGTCAGCCCTAGCAAGTACCGTTTAGTGCAGCACATGGTGTAATTTGTGTGTCACGTTGTTCGGTAACACAGCCGAACAGACAGACATCCGCATCAGCCACTCAGAGGGGGTCCCCAGCGATCATATCACCCCCAGCAGCGCTACTACACGCCCACCGATGCCTGGTTGGCCTCCGCCCAGCACTAGCATTAGCATGCGCATGCTGTAAAGTGGAGCTACGAAAACACCACAGTCGTCCGTCCAGCCACAGTAGCCGCCTCACCTCAAATCGCCGTCCACAATGGCAGCGGTGACTCAACACCACCGCAGTTCCGGAAGCGGCGTTTGGACAGGGTAATGATCGCCACGCGTGCGGCATATTTCAACGCATTCCTCTTATTAGAGACATGTGATATGTTTCCAGAAGTGTGCACGTGTTTGTCTGGGGAAACTGTGCGCACTGGCGTGTGAGAGCCACATTACCATGTGTTGCCTCATTAAACATTTACTCATCATGGGGTCTTTTTATTCGGTCTCCTTTCACAGAAGTACAAATCGTTGGTAATCAGCCGGGGTGACATTTTCCAGCAATTATGCCCACACCGGCTATGCTTCCCAAGGAGTTGAGACAAATCACTTGATTTGCCTCCGCCACCATACCATCACGTCACAACCCTCCCTCGCAACGAAAGAGAGGGAGATGGCGAAAGGGAAAAAGAGGGTGAGGACGGCCAATTTGCGGGGAATCAACGGCCAATCAGGGCCCTCTTCTCTCCTCTCCCCTAGCCAGGAATGATTGAATGCCACACAACACACTTTAATTGTGGCCCAAGTTGGTCCCTGGTGCGTTAGTGTGCTATTGCCTCACTACACTTCCAAGCTTGTGCACGTATGCGTATGTGCAGTTTTTGTACGCACAAGGCATAAGGCATCTATAAAAAATTTAACCGTGTTGTGAGTTCGTGTCATCTATTGTCAACAACACAGCGTCTTTACAACACTACCTCAGGTCTAAGTACATGTAAATGTCCATAGCAAATGAAGGGGATTCTGACCGTGATGTATGGATGCAAAGTGTTCCCTATCTGTCCTCCCCTGCAGTGATGGACTTGATAGATCACAGAAGAGATGACGCCATCATCATAAAGTTTACCCGCTCCTCTATAGGCTGCTATGCTAACTGTGTGTGGACACCTGGGAGGGTCCTGTCGGTTTACCGTCTCCCGGGGAAAGCATGACAGAAGATTCAGCCTCTTTGTTCCTCTCACAGAGAAAGCAGCTCTCTATGAAGAAGAGTCTGGAACAGACTGGATATGTCAGACAGACTTTAGCTCTCGGTATGGGGTCTTGGCTTCACATCCTCTCTCCTCTCTTGGTTGATAGAGTTACGTCCAACCGAGAGAGACGGAGGAAAACAAATACATCTCTTCTCCCTGGCTTGCACAGACACTTTGTTGTCCTCTCTCGCTTTTCCTTTTTTGCTCTCCCTTCTGTAGCAAGACACTGTGCAGCATACATCTGTGTGGGGTGTTAAAGAATATTACCTCTATAATCTCGCCCATTGTCAGTGTTGGTTTGACCATTACCATGGCAGTGAGATTAAGGTCATTGCTCTGATTATTTAAGCAGCCTCTGGCTTATGGTGATGAACACTGATTTAACGTCCTGTTCTACACGTTTATGGCTGTTGTAATGATCATGATTATTAGAGGACCACAGAAGTTATAGTCACCACTCGTATAATGTGCCAACCCCCTCTGGCCCCCTTCAACAGCTGAGCTATAATTATGTAGCTTCCCACCCCCTGTACTCTTTCCATTTCATCGTACACACACACACACACACAGCCGGATCCAGGGCAGTAACTAGGGTTTGATACATAGCCCCAGCTCCATCTGGCCGCTACTGCATGTGACGGATCATGAAATGGTTGCTGGATCGAATTTCCATGCCGGGAAGGTAAAGAAAATCTATTGTATTTTCTTCCTGACCATTACAGAAACACACATTAGTGGTGCACAAAAAAGATGGTATTATTAAATTCACTTTCAACTAAATTGAATGTATATGTTTGGATCAATGACATCATAGCAGTGGGGTAAACATTAAGAAAAATCTTAACGGAAGTGGGACTGATAGCCCATAGAATTCCATCTGTTTGTTTGGTAGCACCTTTTTTTGACAGTCACAGAAGTGTGTCTGTAGATGCTCTACAGATTATCCACTTCATCCTACATGCGTTGCAGCCGGCCTCTGCATCCCAACTGACCTTCACACAACTATCTGTGTCCCTAGTAGCCTCCTTTCTCTAAAGCAAAGTTATTATGTTAAAGTAGGGCCATTTTGAGGCTCCCGCTGAGGTCCCCCTCTGTGAACACTGGCTTCTCACTTCATCACTAGAGATGGCTAACGGTTAATGTTACCAGCGAACCATACACCTGACTGATTGGCCAACAGTATCTATAGGGAGAGGTTTGAGAGGGTGTTGAATATAAGGCTGCAACAACTAATCGATCAAAATCAATTATGTGGATAATCAACATTGCTGGCAACAAATGTTATTATTGATTAGTTGGGGCTACATGAGATGCAGCAAAAAAATATAATTTTGTAAAATGGCGGAGGCTGTCATATACGATCAAAAACTTGAATAGTATGGGACCACTTTACAATAAGAATTCCATGAAAACCGTTTGTGACACCTTTTCAGAGCACAACTCTTATGGCACAGAAGCAGGACTGTAATGCATGAGCTTTTAAAGAGAAAACGCGTTGTAGTCGTGAATGAAGATGTAGTGCTCAGCATGACAAGTTAATATAATACACATTTGTCGTTCATTATACAACGCTGTTCCCGACCCAAAATGTGGGATGCTGTGTAAGATTTTAAGAAAACTGAATGCAAAGATGTGCAAATCATTGAAACCTTATATTCAATAGAACATTGTACAAAGACAACATACCAAATGGTAAAACTTCGCTGTGCCCAAGCTAATTTAAAATGGACTGAAAACCGATTTATTTGGGGAATCATGGACGTCGTGTCCTCTGGGCTAAAGAGGAGAGGGACCATCCAGCTTGTTATCAACACAGTTTAAAAGCCAGCAGCCATGATGGTTTGGGGGTGCATTAGTGCACATGGTATTGGTGACTTGCACCTGCATCTGTGAAGGCATCGTTAATGCTGAACAATCTAGAATGGTTTTTGGAGCTTCATATGCTGCCATCCAGTTCATGTATTTTTTAGGGAAGGACTTGCTTATTTCAGCAAGACTATGACAAAACACATTCTGCACATATTACAACAGCATGGCTCCGTAGTAAAAGAGCCTTGGTGCTAAATTGGCCTTTCAGAAGTCTAGACCGGTCACCCATTGAAAACATTTAGCGCATTATAAAACAAAAAATATTAGGCAAAGGAGACTGCGAACTGAGCAACTGAAATTCTGTATCAAGCAAGAATGGGAATACAGTTCACTTTCATAACTACATCAATTATTTTCTCAGTTTCCAAACCCTTACAGGGCATTGTTAAAGAAAGTGGTAATGCAACACAGCGGTAAACATGCCCCAAAAAATATAAAGCGCACTGAACGGAACCTGCAAAAATGAGAGTGAACTCAAGTTTTGGTGTCTTTGCAGTAATATATACTTTTAGCAGCATTCTATCCACAGATTGTTACATTAGAGGTCAAGTTTTGGTGTCTTTGCAGTAATATATACTTTTAGCAGCATTCTATCCACAGATTGTTACATTAGAGGTCAAGTTTTGGTGTCTTTGCAGTAATATATACTTTTAGCAGCATTCTATCCACAGAT
>JACXGK010008502.1:0-22233 GCA_016801125.1 Novumbra hubbsi | reverse complement strand
ACCGTAGACCACTGGGCCACCCTAGACTACCGTAGACCACTGGGCCACCCTAGACTACCGTAGACCACTGGGCCACCCTAGACCTAAATGTGAAACGGAGGTACGAATGTGAATGTCTGTAAAAAAATATATATTTCACCTCGATAAGTTCCATTTCATCCAGCGTGTTTTTCCTCTATATTAGATATATTTAGAACACAATTTAACAATCATTTGTTTAATTGTCCAGATCAGGCCTGACGTTTCAACTCCCTGTTTGGGTCAAACGCCAGAGTGGCTGAAGTCCTGGATCCATCCAGAGGTGCTGTCCTTCAGATTGATCCTCAGATCGTCACAGGTGTGTTTGAAAAAAAACTAACATTTGAGTAATCTGGCAGAGGCTCTTATCCTGAATGACTTACAATAAGTACATTCCTCTTTTGGTGTCTTGGAAAACCAACATCTGACAATCATGATAAGTACACTTTCCTGTATCAAAGCCATTAGTTGGCAAAGTCAGTGCCAGAGAAATCAAAGTGCATTTAAAACATTTTTAAAACTCTATGTTGGGGCTGGGGGATACACAAATTACTCAACAAA
The DNA here is from genome assembly GCA_016801125.1 of Novumbra hubbsi. Lineage (NCBI taxonomy): Eukaryota > Metazoa > Chordata > Actinopteri > Esociformes > Umbridae > Novumbra > Novumbra hubbsi. Next base: position 21,654 of record JACXGK010008502.1, on the reverse strand, counting down.
AAGGTAGGTTTCCAACAGCTTTCGGAAGTTGACTCCTGGCTTCAAGGGGGCGTTTGTTCCACCATTGAGGTTCCAAGACAGAGGGGGGTTTTGCCTTGGCTGAGCGGAAGCTGTCCATCCGTGACGGTTGGGTGGCCAAAAGATGTTGTAGGGTTTAGGCATAGCCCGCAGGTAGGGAGGTGCAATTCCCTTTGCTTCATCATAGTCTTGTACCAGATGCGAGCTTCTACCGGAAGCCAATGAAGCTGTCGGAGGAGTGGTGTGACATGCGTGCATTTTGGAAGGTTGCATACAAAACGGCCTCCGGCGTTCTGGATCCGTTGTAGGGGCTTGAAGGCACAAGCGGGGAGATGTAAACATGTATTTCATAGGCAGACTTGTCTACAGTAAAATTACTACAATTTGAGACTAAGCCTTAAGGTTCTTTTCTATTTTAGAAGGTGTTGTGCGCAAAATTTTACAACATCCTGCGATCTTAGTCTACCGTGGCCCGAGTGAAGCTAAATTAAATGACTTAGGAGGCAAAACCATGTTAAACAAACAGGTTTATAATGGAAATCATGTTGGGGCAAATGGAGCACTTTAGATAATGGTCACTTTTGGGTACTTTGAGAAAACTTAGAAGCACGCTCACACGTAGGGTACACACACGCACGCGAACAAATAGAGTACATACACGCACACACACGCTCACAAACTAATTCAAGTTTGTCCAGGGAACTCTAGGCATATACAGAATGAAATGAAGAGCAAATGTGTGGGCGAAGTATAAAGAAATGAACGATTTTATTTAATCTAGATGGTCGTGCCTTTATGCATATACAAGTCGGAATAATCTTGTAGCCTATCAGCCGATGTGCATAATGAAAACGGCTTATCGCGATGTTGGCCCCGGGCGTGACGTCGACTTTCTCTATTTCCCAGCGCTGAATAAAGAGAATGCCACTTAAACCACGCGGCCAGTGGAAATCGGTCTGGACGCCGGGTGCCACGGCTCCGGGAAAGAGGCCTATAACGCATAGAGAAGAAAATGAAGAGTTCAATTGGGAAGCGATTTAAATGAATAGAAGCCATGGTTAGATAAGGACATACTATTTCCTCATCTATTTAACATTCATTGAATTGAATAATCCGTCCTTATTATCGTAAATAGTCTGCATATTTACCCTGAATATGCTAATTTGTTTGCTGCAAGCGCTCTATGACTTAATTTTTTCCCCAGCAATATATATGCACATCTCTCCGTACCTTGCATTGCTGTTTGAAGAGAGAGATTTCTCTTCTATTTGGTCATTGTTTCTGTAACTTTTCTATTCATTTTTTTTGCACTTTGCCCAGGGCCAAGTCAGTTACATTTCAATCAAAAGATTCATTGTAAAGTCATTATGCCAAAGTAGGACCTGATAATTGCCTGTCACTCTGCATAGCGGAGCCACACCGCCTCCGGGCCAAAGCACTGGTACCATATACGTCGCTTTTAAGGAAAAATAATGGACAATTTATCATTAATCTTCTCTGGAAAATAATAACAAGTTAAATGTCATTTCCCGTGTCGTGCCTTACAAATCAAGGCTGTTGCTTAGGGCATCACCGTTCACTGACTGACTGACCTAGCCTCTTCATGACAGGGAATTTTAAACCGTAAACAGACCACGATAGATTGAACATTTGTTCAATGTAAAAGTAGGGGTTATTTAGCCTACACGCTAACTAGTATGCAGACAATACTGTCTTCATTTATAGTACCTACTGCAAATGTATCTGCGTGTTAGGGTAATATAACGACCATTTGTTTAGCCTAAACGAACATTTTTAACTTCTGGAATTCCCAAAGATATTCTGTATAATAAAAGGTCTCATGTCTGTTGTTTTATTTCTACAATCACATCTGTGAAATGTAGGCAACATTTATATTTGTGATTAAAACACCTAAACATTCCTATGGCTTTTATGCCACCATGTCAGTCAACTCGAAGTTAACCCACTAGCCCCAGTGATGCACGAATTACTCATTTTTTTTCTTTTTTTTTCTTTTTTAAATGTCAAGTTTAAACAGTTCGCTCTTTTAATTAAATCGAAGAACATAACATGCTATACTATTAAAATAATATAACCTTGGCAATAGAACGTCATAACGCGGTGACCTTATTTACTGATGTTTCTCGTGTCTGTAGTACCTCAATGGACAATAAATACAGAATTATTGTGTGGAATGAAAGGGGGTATTATCTAGCCTCGGAGAGGACGACATCCATTCCCATTCGTTTACTGGATTATATTCAGTGCAGAAGTGTGAGAAAATTACTCGTTTGGCATTCAAAGGCAACAGCGGCCCAAGCGACCTGTTTGAACAGAGATCAATCAGCAATCAGTCTAAAGGGACGACCCGGCACGGTGACGGGGAGCAGGGCAGCAGCGATTAACGGAGCTACACGCGTTTTGTTGACAAATAACATCTAAAATCCCGCAGATGAATGCACGCCGCCTCGCGCCTTTGGCTTTGACACTAGCAGGCGGTCGCGTGACACCGGCCCGGACTGAAAGGCGCTTAGAAACACATTGCTGTGGCCGCTAGCCTAACACCCGCACAACAACTGACTAGGGCTCGGCTATTGCTAAAACCTCTGCTACCAACCATTTAGACGTAAGTTATGTGTTGTAAGACTCCCATCCCTAATCCTCACAAACACAAGAGGTCACAATAAAAACATTTTTTATCGGGCTGGCACAAGCCTTGAGAATCAAAACAAATATTTTGTTTCATATCGTACGTAATTATATCAATTCGATTTTGAGCTAATCTATTTTTAGGCATTTAGAATGAGCTGTAGGTGTGATCAAATGGAGTTAGTTACAAATGTTTTTCTATATACATATGTAGAGACGTATTGAGATCATTCATGCACTTGTTCAAAAAGGGAAATGTTAATGGTTTTTGAGTAAAGTAGTAATATTTTGTTGGGAGCACGTTTATCGTTGACCATTTGGACACTTCGGAGAAACCCTATGGCCTGATCTTCCATTTGGAAGAATAAGGGACAATTGAACCCAGTCTAGGAGGCATGGTACCCAGCTAACTGACTACAATAATATTGTATAAATATAAAATGTGCAACAGCAATCCATTTTCTTTAAAGGTTTGTTACCCCTATGCACGGCCATCTCTATTTACGTTTTTTTGTGTGCAAAATGTTATTGTTTGTGTCAGCAATCAATACATTGATCAGTGGAGGGGAGTCTTCCTCCATTTTACCACATGTTAAAACATCAACAATTTAGAGCACAATCTAGATTATTTTTCAATGGACGGTTAGACCCATCATTGTATTTTATAACTAGTACAGTCATTACAAGGGGCAATATTATAATATAGCCATTAGCCAAATGTTATTTCAAAAGGACCCACACAAGGAAAATAATGAGTTCCAACTGAACTGAGGTTTATTTATTAATTTATTTATTATTAATTAGTATATTTATGTACTATTCTAATTAATCCTGCCCTGAGGTAATGAGTGAACACAGCAGAATTCAATTATGGAGCTTCATCTGCAACCTTCTCTGCTTGAGGTGGAACCAATCATCACGATATTACGAATCTGCCACAAATAGTTCTAATGGGTATGTTTTTATGCTTGAACCAAGAGACACAGTAATTGACTTATTAATGCTTTTCTGAAGAAAATAGACCTTAAAAACAAACTTAAAAATGTAGGTTAGTGAGTCTTTCCTGTTGTATTAACAGGACTATCAATACTATTTGTGTAGCTGCATAAGCCACTTAATTGGATGAGTCTGTTGAGTATGAAGCAGCTTGAAATTACAGATGAAATATCTTAGAGATGGTCTCGAGGAATGTGAAATATGATGGCAAACTAACAACTGGGCACTGACGTTCAAGGGGGAAAAACGAGAATTTTGTGAAGTGGTATCACCTGCTAACTCTTGTGTCCTGACAGATGCATTGTTGGATTTACGGTCATTGGTGTGGTGTGAGTACAGAAGAGGTGAGAGCATATATTCTTAAGGTGAGGTAAAAGAGTCTGTAATAACAAAATGTAACCTTTTCCAGGTCTACAGGCTCTCTGTCTTTGGTTTGACAAAAATATGTGGTATTTTATTACTGATAAATATCCGATGAGAAACCAGTTTTTCCCCTTGGTAGTGTTTTTGTTGAGATTTTAAAATAACGTTTTGTGTGGCTGCATATCAGTGACGGCATGGTTGTCAACACTCTCTCTCTAATCTCTTTCTCTCTCTAGTCTCTTTTGTTGCCCCACTGCCTCCTTCCCCGTTATATTGTGTCGGTCCGCTTCATGACCACGACACTGGTTGATCGCCAACTGTCAGTGTGTCCATTTGGAGGTCAATCGCCATGGTCAGTACAAGGTCAGAGCAAGGTCAAGGGTTGTAAAACCTCTTGGTGCAGTGCTTGTCAGTGGGTCTAAGCCTCTGCGCAGAACGGGACATTTTGATGGGGCCTCAAAGCAAATAGACCTACATAATCCTGACCTTCCCTTTCATAGCAGAGTTGACCAAGGTTGGCTGGTTAAGAACCGTGGTGACTGGACGGGCACGTCTGGACTCTGTCCCATAAAGTGACGATCAACTGGGTCAATGCAGTCTGGCGGTTGGCGGGGTCATCATAGTAGCGGGCTGGGTCAGCAGGACTCACTGACTGATTGACTGGCTCGCTGACTGGGCTCGGGACGCTTATAAGATCAGTCGCCCGTCACGTGTCTGAACACAATACAGGTCGTGCCGCTCGTCCCACCTCTGTGTTTTTATGAAGGCACGCGGCTAGCATCTAACCCTTAGTTTGGCCTTGCTGAGTCGCTAGCTGCTAGACCCCTGAAAGAGAGAGAATGCCGGGTTGCCTATGGATCACATGCATAGCGTTTTCTGCCCCGAAGTAGGAAATGGGAACGTGATCATTGCTAATCGGCTCGAGGTGCTAATGGGCACTATCGTCTTGAGTGTAAACCAAGAGCCTATATGTGCCCGGGCCTTAACATGACCACACACACGCAAGGCAATGTGTACGTCCAAAAAGTGGGTATGGTCAACATTTGTGCATGGATTTCAAAAATGTGGTTGGCTTTGGGGGGAGGTTTTGTCTTGAGAGGGGGCTTTTTGCAGGACAGGCACATGATTACTTTTCTATCTTTCTTCGGGTTAAGTTAAGCATACTTCAGAAATGTGTGTGTCTCTCTTTAACCTAGTGAAATATTAATATTAATATAATATTACTTTTTTCAAAGTTAAAAGATTAGAAGTATGCGCACACCACAGTCGACTGTTGCGGGAGAAATTATTTAATGCGCCATGCCACATTTACACATTCTGTTGGTCTGTCTTTAGTGCTTCTTGGAGTAAAGATATGTAAAATCCTACAACAAATCACAGTAATCTGCTGTCCAATCAGCAGGGGGTCAATGAAAACAGCTTACTTAAAGAAAACACTGGGAAAAGATCTCCTTGGGAATTGACTTTCCTCTGTCCTCAAGCCTCACTTGGGATTAGTCGGTCTACTACAGGGTCCACAGACTACCAGGAGACGTCTGGCCCCCAGGTACTGTGTACGGTGCCGTCCTTCAGGTGAATGGAAAACAACATTTATTCTCTCTGTCGTCACTACATACTTACAGAAAATATGCTAACCAAAAACCCAGAACAGTTCTTCATCTGTTCCCACAGGAGAACCCTTCAAAATGTATAATTTCTTTCGGTTCAATGCAAAAAACATTCCACAGAGGATTCTACATGGAAACCAAACGATCTATGTGGAACCAAGTGATCTACGGGGTTCTTCCGGGAACCCAAAGAACATTTTTCCCAACAGTTTGATGATACCCATCATACGAGTCGGGTTGTTAACCCTGTGTTAACCACATACTCATATCATGTCTATTCTATCTAATCATCCCCAGCTTCTATCCCATTTCCTCCTTCTGAAATGACACCACCTTGTTAATATAAATAGTACATTCATTTTAAAGTCTCCTAGAAAATAAAGTTCTCTCATCATTTAAACTCCCATTGCATACGCTGTCTATTTCTATCAGTTAAGAGGAAATGAAATCCAGTCCAGTAGTCTGTACCCACAACTGAGGGAGTGTGCTGTGCCCCTTCGGATTCCAGACAGCTCTGGTTGAGTAAAGACTGTCGCGGTAACCAATGTGACCGCAGAGCTCCTCCTGGGACATGACAATGGGGCATATGTCTGAGGGTTCGGAGGAACGGGTCGCCCTGGCGACTGGATGTCTTGATTCAGGGAATCCCGCTGGGGCAGATTAGCCTCTCAGTGGGGGGGCGCCGATGAAGTGATGCCTGGAGAGGAAGCAGCAGAGCAGAACAAACAGTGGATTAGAGAAACAAGGACATGTCACACCTCCAAAACCCTTCAATGGCCTCCTCTATAACCTCTTGATCCACCCCGGTAACCCCATCAGATCTATGGCACCTTCTTAACCATTACAATGACAGATGGAGACACACGTTTTCACTAGTTGTGTTTCATTTATTGGAACGAAGACAGGCATTTTGACATGAAATAGAGAGAAAATGCTATTGCAGGTAATTTATCTGCAGGTTTTGCCATTTTACATTTGTTATAAGCACTTTGTAACTCCCGATGTAAGAAATTCTTCTCTGATTGATTCGGAGAAATTCCTTTGGTAATATGCTGGTAGATTTTAAATTCAGGACTCTTTGTCCAGTGGAGGGGCTTTTTTCATATGTGCCATTCATTCATTCATACTCCTCTTGTTTCTCGAGGGTGAAGACATAATAATAGCTTGAGTTGGGGTGGGTTTGATTTGTTTTTGTACCAATAGATGGCGTAAGATACAAACTACTGCTGAGCACTTGCTGAAGACTGACAGCTTGTTAATGCTGCTTTGCTCTGACAAAGACACACCAGGCCTGGTCGCCAGTTCTACGACGCCCTAGTTTCTTCTATGCTCTAAAGAGCAATACAATACAACCCCCGACTATAAGCTGCAGTTCACCCCGTTTTCTTTCTGTTCTGTTTGTCATTTTACCGTAACATTTCCAACATTTGAAATGAATTAGGTTAAGGGGTCTAAAGTTTCATTGTCAGATGTCAGTTTGTTGAGGTAGTTTACTAATTTACCACTAGAAATCAAACCCACGTCGACTCGAAAGGCATATCTGGATTTTCAGCCCCGCGCACACATTCCCACATATCCCTCCAACACAGTTTAACTGATAATTAAAATCTAAATCCATCCGAGACTACTAAGTCCTCTGTTAAACGGCACAAAGGACCCCGCATCCCTCGGCTTGTAAACCAACACCGGCTTTAAGCCCCGTAAGAAAAACCTGCCGCGTCCTGCAGCCAGCTGCTTAGGACAAGTGTTCCGCTGAGAGGCTGAGGCGAGAGGCTGAGGCGAGAGGCTGAGGCTGAGGCGAGAGGCTGAGGCCAGGAGCTGAGGCCAGGGGCTAAGGCCAGGAGCTGAGGCCAGGGGCTGAGGCCAGGGGCTGAGGCCAGGGGCTGAGGCCAGGGGCCGTGACGGGGTCTGGCGTGCTCCCTCCATAGACTGGGCCGCACTGCCTGGGCGCTGGGTGGATTACTCCATGGTCCTGTTTATGTAGAACCAGAACGGTCTGCTGTCAGACAATAGTGGCCGTGTTCCAAATGGCGGCCTGCACAGCGTTGGCCGAGGGTAGGGAACTAGCAGGGGCACAATTTGGGATGCGCTTGACGACCACATGGCCAAGTTGCACCTGGACTGACAGGTCTGGAATTTAAATGAGCCATAGAGTCTTCCCTAGGGCTAGAGTTAGCTGGGATAGTATACATTATCATCAGGTGTAATACTGTGTTGCATACACAGTACACGTTCTGCTGCTGCGGGTGAATGAATATATTTAACATTTTTAATGCTAGGTAGGGTAAAGAGGGGGTAGTTGACATGACAATAGAACCTGGGCCAGTGCATTATACAAATCAATAACCTGTATGTTTGAAGTACTGTTCTGTAATCAGACTAGCATGTAAACCAGATGAACTACAGCACTAGCAGGGAAACAAAATGGACTAGACAACTGGTCTCCAGACCCTCCCTAGACCTAGTGGTCTCCAGACTTCCTCTAGGGCTGGTGATCTCCAGACCCTCCCTAGACCTAGTGGTCTCCAGACTTCCTCTAGGGCTGGTGATCTCCAGACCCTCCCTAGACGTAGTGGTCTCCAGACTTCCTCTAGGGCTGGTGGTCTCCAGACCTCTTTTAGAGTGGACTAGAGGCCCCAGCTGATACTTGATCTAACCCTAACCCCCAGCTGAACTAACCATATCCATAGCCAAAATATTTACCTTTGTCTCAGTTACCTAAAATCAAACGATCTTACAGAATAATTTCCTGTTTTACATCTAAAGGGATGCTGTGAATCTTTTTAATTAAATCATGTTTTTTGTCTAAGGCATGAAATTGGCAGAGAAGGTAAAATTGTTTGTTAAAAGAGATTCAAACCCATGCTGCAGCAGTACATGTACCAGTATGAGTTTACACAATGCCTTTGACAAATACTGATTCGTCCCAAATTGTATGATAAAAACCCAAAACCAGGAACAAGCACTGCTCTTAATCACATAATTTCTGTGAGCTTTAACAGCTTGTCTCCATTTACACACAATCTGTTTATGAGAATGTGAAACATTAAAATTCACACACACATTCTGTCCACGAGTATCTGAGACATTAGAGTTTACATTCAATCTATGAACACCAGCCCGTCAGGCAGAAAGCCAGACTGAAATGTGTACCAGACAGTGTTGGGGTATAAATAGTAATTTATTACATATTACTCATTATTTAGGCCACTAGTAACTCGATTTCTCCACGGGAAAAGAAATGTGTTACATACCTCAAACCTTGGCATTCAATCGGCTGAAACAACCTCGGACTTTATCTCACCACACACAGATATTTTTATTAAGTAAAATGTAATAGCTGGTAACAAATGAAAACACGTTAGAATGGTCTCAGTCATTAAGCAACACTTTTTCCCACCCAGCGAATTGATTGGTACAATTTAACACACGACCAACAAACAAATCAGAACCTCTTATAAGAGGTGCAGTACGCCCATGATCCGTCAATGGCGTTTTAGAAAAAGTTTACCCGCTAAGGAAATGTATTACATACAGAGTAGTGGCTATGTCATGTGCCACCATCGATTGGGTTTCGCCAATGTTATCTTTTGTCTGTAAGAGAAAATTCGTTTTTCACGTAGATAATCGTTATTCTAATAAGTTGTACGTCAGGAAGACGCAGCACTCGCGCTAGCCCTTCCATTGTCACCTTGACTGAGAACGTTGCCGACGTTGAGAGACTGTCCAACAATACCTTCAGCCGATTTATGAACTTAGAGACAAACTGTATATATTCATTGTGATTGTCTTTTAACCATTTGGTGAGGCTTTAACATATGCAAAACTTGTTAATAAAACGCCTGACTTGGGCCTACCGTTTAGGCCACCTCTTCTGTTTGCTACCCCAGTCCAAACTTCACCCACTGAACAAGACTCGTCGAGACAAAACAGGTTCAACTGTCATATCAACAGATCGCGTTTTACTTCCTCTGCATTTATTCTTTGCTATGCGTCAATAAATAGATAGTACGAACAGCACAAGTATAAACACAGTACAAACAACTACACACTCGTTCTTTGTGAAACCACATCACGTCAAGTGGGCAGCAGTGTGGTAGGTGGAACCATCATGCTCCGCTATCTCGTTCCTAGGAACTTCCGCGCTGGTGCGCTGCGTAATAAGCTACTAGGACAACTTGAGCAAAAGCCTAAGGTAATAACAAGAACAATATTTGATCAGTAATTGTAATATTATCACAACAATTGGAACAGAACTCCGTTACACCACCCAACACGGGGGACAGAACACTGTAATTTACAGCTGCTATTCGTCGCAGGGAGGGGGCAGGACCGGCGCCACGGGTGGGGGTGGGGGGTGTTTGGGGCATTGCTCCTCCATTCAGAATCTGCCCCCCCACTTTTGTTTCCACATAAGCACTGTACATGGTATATGAATTAGATAGTTATAACATGCCCATGTATATAAAAAAAGACCCGTTCAGTTATTCCATCTAGCAGCCAGCCGAGAGCAGGGTTGACTTACTGGGCCTGATTAACATCTAATGAGACAGTTTAGACTCTAAGTAGGCCATTTGCCCGCGATGCGGTCTTTCCCTTGGTTGAGGTCAGAGAGGCCTTATAGTGGCAGCTGCATATTGCCTGTCCTTTTGACTGAACTGTGTGTGTGTGTGTGTGCTTATATGTCCTTGCGTTTGTGTTTGTGCACGTGTCTCAGTCTGCCTTAATGCAATCACTTATAGGGCAGATTACGTGTGATTACATAACAGGTGTTTGTGTTAGCATTAGCCTACTTAGCATTAGTTCCTGATATGAATGGAACAGGTGTGAGCATTAGTTTTCTTAGCCTGTTAGCCTTTAGCCCTCATAGGTCTATATTAGCCCCTGATATGAATGTAACAGCTGAAGCCCCCTGGTTAGACTGTTAGCTTATTAGCTCCTGGTATGAATCAATGTGGGGGGCTGATGAGTTGGTGACTGGTAGCTAGGCTCCAGGAATAGACAAGGCAGTCTGCAGTGTGGCATCTACATACATTTTGCAGTTCTATATGTGATTGGCTTGGTTAATCACCATAACAGTTTACTTGATTTGGGAGAATTTGTTTGTCTTATTATGGTGTTGCACACCTAACTCAACCTATTAACACACCAAACTCAACCTGCTAACACCTAAATCAATAAAGGCAAATAACTGTTATGTGTTGTTGATCAGATTATTTTGCCGTGTGGCAGGGCTAGAGCAAAGGCCTGCAGATAATAGCACTGTGGTTCTCCAGGATTGGCACTGAAAAACGAACTCAAATCCTGTGAATGTCAATAATGTCAGTTTTAATACAAACTTTATTCAGGATCTGCAAAACGAAATTCCGTTAGATGTCCAGCAGGTGGCAGTATTAGTCCCATTAGGTCAATGAAGGCCCAAGAATCTTGGAGACGTAACTACAGTTTGCGTTGAATTGTGGTTGATGTCAAGCCCGCAAGTGAGCAAAGATGTTCACTCATCTGCTTAAACTAGATCAAGGTCGGAGGGGGATACCTTTATAAATTGGACCAATCAAAACCGCATCTGGTTTGGATGGGGATTCACCAGAGTGTATGTCCAGCCCTTCACTGCTAGCGTATCATTCCTCATTAACAACTTGCAGTAAACACTGTGGAGCCACATGCTATTTTACTCTGCTTTTACTTACACGTTTTAAATATATTTTACATGTTCCAGGTAAATCAAATTAAGAATATTTTATTATTTTTTCTATCTTTTTTAACTAGCTATCTGATTTTACGCAAATTGCCTGCTAATGTGTATACGATTGAAGTTTTGACCAGGCCAAAATAGCAACACACTATAGTCTGACAAACGCACAAAAGTTTTAAACATGAAGATATCCACTGCAAAAACTCGAGATGTATTGGGAGGGTGTAGTGCATCCAGGGAGAAAACACTGAGAGCTCTTTACTGTATTTTTCACAATATTTTTAACTCTAGTCTGACACTCATCCAAAGCAACAACTCTTGCAATATCAGGGCGATTTAAAGTTCTTTCAAAGTGGAATCTAATTATTTTTTACGGAGAGAAAACCAAAACTTCTCTTTACTCTATTCTTCAAATATATATTTGTCACATGCTTGTTACAGGTGTACATTCTAAGTAGAAAGCTTCTTTAAAGGCTGTTTTCCCCGAAAAATCGTATTAAAGTAAATGAAAAAGCATAAGAAAGTAGTGTCACAAGAAACAACAACATCCGTTAAAAGCCTGTAAGACATCTGCTACCCATTGCTGCTTCAATGTATCTTCCCACACTTCACTTTACTGTGCTCTACTGTTTGCTACACCTCAAAGAACCAGTCAGCCAGCCGCTCCATTCGTGTGTGTTTACCAGGACTTTACATCACTGGAAAATCTCAAGTGCTGCTGTCAAAATATCCAGCCAATAGATACTGATGACAGGGAGGCCCTTGGATGTCTACACTAGATACCAAGGTGGTTAACAAGGTATCACAGTACTCTCTAGCAAGCCCTCTTGGTCCTTTCAATCACAGTCGTCCATCACAGACTGGAGAAATATGTGGCACTCTAGGGTAATGCTTTGACGCTTAAATGTGCCCACACCTTGCACTGTAGTCCAGTGTGGGCATGTGTCTTGTTTATTGTTTTTTAATTTTGCATTTATCTTATCCAATGATCAAATATTAGATTTTTTAATCAGATTCAATTTACATGGATTTACAGATTTTTCCATTATTGTTTGGAGACAGAGTAAAACAGCATTTAACTGGGGCGTTGTATACAATCTCCAGTTCACAGATGCTACCGCAGAATGTATCCGTGACACCAACCTAAATGTTCTCCTTTGGGTTTTAGAGAAATTACTTTCACAGAACCGCCAGGACCCTCAGATTGGCAAGAAATGCTTCACAAGAGGAAAACTGACCTCATCCTCCAATCATATGGAACACCAACTTGGAACAGATGAGGAAGCTGTCCAAGCAATTGAGCAAATGAAATATTTCATTGAAAAACAATGTTTTCAACCTACGCTTGCAATTATTTTATTGCAAGCGTCTGCTGGTATGACTTGGTTTCCATTACCAAGCACAGTGGCCATTTAGCAAATCACACACCCATTTCAAAATACTGAAAATTACCAAACACGTGGCAACAATACTAGAGAGACACAGCAAGGGGAATATCACTTTATTTGTCATTTTCCATTAAAACTTGTCTTTTTGTAAGCTGTTGCTGCTTTATGGCACCTGGAGACCATGCTAGCTGAGTTAGCCAAGTTCATATTAACAACAATTATTCATATAAAACTTATACAAGTGATCTATGGTACACCATAACATGTTCATATTAACACTTATTGTGGTTTTCATTAGATCTTTTTTTTTTATACATAGCAACTACCTAAACTCCTTGGGGGCCTTATCTCTAGGTCAACTGTTACTATGGTGACCAAGGTGTTACATAACGGTATTGTGAAGAAGTGTTTAAACTACATCAATTTCAATTGAAAAAAGTGAATTATTTAGGAAAATGCAAGTACACTCTGCTTGGTTAATGTAACATTCCCAACACAATGTGATTAGGTAAAACACTACTATGTTGGTTTAGATATTGTCTGTGTGCTGTGTTCTTTTCTCTATGCTTCCAGTAAACCTCAAGTTACAACATGCTGCTCAAGGAAATAACCCACCTTCCTCCCATCTTCTCTCAGTCTCTCTCCTGCAACTCTGGATGGTCTGTTGCAACAGGCTGTGGAGGGGGGGGGGGGCTGCTCCGTATACACTATCCTCTTTAAATATGTTTCATAAATGTACATCAAACTAGGTGTCAAATGAAAGCAAATGGCATAGTCTTGTTTATTAGTGAATACAACTTTAAAATGTAAGTTTACGTTTTTAGCAAGTGTTCGTAGATGTTTTTCTACCCTGGATGTAGCCAATGGGCCAAGAGAAACGCTAATCATGGTCCTTTTTGTCAACCACAAATTTCAGCTAATGTTAGGCTAAAAAACAAATGGGGTTCATGAGCATGTTAAAAATATCCAAACTGCATAGTGAGTTAGATGTTCCTTAAAGATAATATAACAACATGTGCACACATGCAGACACCTCATTTCAATAGACTTTTACCCAACAGGTTTTTAAAGCATTTCATAAAAAACGGAATTACACTTACCTTTGGCCCAGCAACTACCTGCTGAGTGACAAACCATCTACAGTTAAGTTTATTTATATACAACCATTATAACAAAACAATGCCATACAGGGTGTCATAGTATTGTACTGAATTTGGAATAATGTATCATACTAGTGTACTATATAGGGTAGGCGTCTCCAAACCTGCTCGTGTTTATGGGGTTTTCCGTCAAACCATTATTTAGCACACCTGACTCTAAAAGTTATGCAGTTAATTACGAAATGAGGCTGCATATACATGGGATTGCAGTGAAAACAACCATATTGTTGCAACATGTAGAGATTCGTGTACCATTATAGTGTACTCTATAGGGATTATGTTACCATATTGGTGTCTTACATTTGATTTGGGGTACTATAGTAGTTTGCAATATATGGAATAGAATACCATAGCAATGTGCGATATAGGGTATAGCGCGGATTTGGGGGAAACTTCAAAAATACAACTCACAGTATATTGCGCAATGAGCCACACCTCTTTATATTTTCTAGTTTTTACGAAGTCATGTTAACATACCAACACAATTAATATCCATATCCGCCACCTTGTTTTGACAAGGAGGCTGTCTTCATCCGGCGATCTGACAGTGCATCACGTATTCTGCAATGCAATGTAATCATAGGGCACTCTAGAACTTACTATTTAAGGAAGGGAAGGTGTTTTCCCTGACTGGTGTGTTCAGAGAAAGGCCGCAGGGCTGCGAAGTGATCAGTGGAATTTTTTTTCTTACAAAGGGTCCTTGTAATGGATCATACGCCCGGTCATATTACCTTAATACTCCGTTAAACCGAACCAGAGGGTGTTGTGTTGGTTTGGTCAACTACTTCCTCGTCCTGCAGTCAGACGGTAAAGGCGTGACGTAGGCAAATGCTTCGGTTTCTACAATTCTGACTGCAGAGAGGGAGCCCGCTAGCTTTCGCCGAGAGGAGAGGCGCGCCGCCACAGCTCTGCTCCATCGAGAGTCGAGCACTCGCGGTAGTACGTCGCGAAAAACGCGGGGGCAACGGACAGCAAGAACACTACCGTTCCGTCTGACTGAACACTGTCGATAACTTTTGAGGACAGGCATCCGCTAGGTTATAATAATGCGGAGTCTTCGAACTCGCGGCTAGGCAGGCTGGCTGTGCATCTCCACCCAGACGCCGCGGAGCTGGCGCAACGGCAAGCTATCCGTACTATTTCGCTTTGAGCCGGTCTCCTTTTTTTGCGGTGTGTATTTGGACATGTCCTCGCTAAACGTAGAGGATGACCGGAGATGGGTTCCTACTCACGTCCAGGTTACCGTTCTGCGGGGCAGGGGCTTGCGAGCGAAGGGCAAACACGGGACCAGCGATGTTTACACCATTATCCAGGTGGGCAAGGAGAAATACTCGACTTGTGTTGTGGAAAAGACCACGACTCCCGAATGGAAAGAGGAATGTTCTTTCGAGTTGTTACCGGGTGTGCTGGAGCCAGATGACGGGGACGGGAGCTCCTACCCCCCGGGGAGCAGCGACTTGGTCCTCACGGTGATGCACCGGGCTGTCATGGATGTGTTTTTGGGCCAAGCCGTCATCCACCTGAATAAGCTGTTTCAGGACAGAATATGCATGAAAAACGAGTAGGTTTCATTATTTGGTTTTTATAGTGTACGCTTGGTTTATTCATTTCTGCAGTTAAACAATACTGGCCCTGTCCTGCGTATGTTAGTGGTCTGTTCTAGAAACGTCATTAGAAAGGTAATTGCAGTCTGGTGTTTGAATCCATTAAATTAAAGAAAACAGCTCATATCAACTGACATGCATACGCCTATGTCGCTTTTTTAACGGGTTAATCAAAGTTTTCTACTATAAACACAGCTACAGTCACATCAAGCTGCAGTTACAACACGGGCCCTCCGCACTGTCAGACACGCCCTCCACATGCAGCCAGACAACACAACTAGTTCGATTGACCAGTTTCTTTATGGATCCTAGTGACGGGCTGGATTGTTCTTTTTCTAAAAGCAGCGTAGGCCATTCTGTAAAGACCAAGATAGGTAATTCTGCTTGAGACTTTATTATTACTGGAAGTTAGCACACTGAGCTGTTGTGACAACAGATGCTTGTTTATTAGAATGCCCACTAGTTCCTAACAAAACAGCATCTTTTCCTGGGGTCCACAGAAAACAAAAAACACAACTGCTGACTAACACAGATACATTGATAGAGAGGAAATGTATGATATTGAGGTGAAAAAACATGTCGGTCTCTGTAGTCTGGGTTGTTTCCCCAGGCAGGACCATGAGGATAGAGGATTAGGAGTTGTCCCAATTCTCAGGATTATACACTGGTTTGGTTGAGCCTAAAAGCCTAGACTAAATCCCAAATGGCATCCTGTTGAATTTCAAGTGCAATACTTTTGACCTGGAACCATGGTCAAAACCAGTGCACTATGTTGGACATTGGATGCCTTTTGGGCCAGACTGTGTTCGGCTGGAGCATTTTACAGCAGGCTAGCACTGTAAAGCCCATTCTTTCTTTCATGAACAGTGACAGGACAGTCCACCCACTAGCTATGGGCAGTCAGCATTATCTGTTATATCACTACCATTCATTTTTATATTATTTTTGAAAACCTGTGTTTGTCGTATTTAATGGCTTATGTCCATCATTGCCAAAACAGAGTACTGTCTCCGGGTTAAACCTCACCTAACTAGAGCCGGCATTAAGGATTTGTTTGAGAGGTGTCCCAACATCCTCTCATTTGGGGAACAGGACGCTAGGTTGAAGATACTGTATCCTTGAAAACATTTATTACATTGTGCAGAGGAAAATGTCTCCTGCTCAGACGATTTCAGAGCTTTTCATGTGAAGGCAGAGATTTTGTGAGGTGTTAAGTCAGTAGTCAGTCAATGTGTCAACATTATCCAGGACATTTAGTGTTAGCATGTTCGGTCAAGGGGACATTTAGTGTTAGCATGTTGGCTCCAGGGGACATTTTGTGTTAGCATGTTGGGTCCTGGGGATATTTAGTGTTAGCATGTTGGATCCAAGGGACATTTGGTGTTAGCATGTTGGGTCAATCGGTAATTTAGTGTTAGCATGTTGGGTCCAGGGGACTTTTGGTGTTAGCATGTTGGGTCCATCAGTAATTTAGTGTTAGCATGTTGGGTCCAGGGGAAATGTAGTGTTAGCATGTTGTGCAGGTGTTGGCAAGGTGCAGACGACCTGGCACTCAGGCTAGATAGCGCATAGCATTTTTATACCACTTGACAACCTAATATGACATGGCAGCCTTGTATCACATGGTATCCTTGTATCACATGGTATCCTTGTATCACATGGTATCCTTGTATCACATGGTATCCTTGTATCACATGGTATCCTTGTATCACATGGTATCCTTGTATCACATGGTATCCTTGTATCACATGGTATCCTTATATCACATGGAATTCTTATATTCTTTTGAATTTCTAAACCTTCTGAGACTATATGTTTCTGTTAACTCAGCTTTCCCTTTGATTGATTGTGCCGGCTGTAAGAGAGGATACACATGTTATGTTACGGGACGGGTCCATTTTGGGAGGCATATCATTCACTGGGACACACATTCATGACCTGTTTTGGAAGCTTAATTGGAAAAACAATCTTATCACAGAAATACTCTAATTGGGAGAAGAGCATTATGTCATGGCAAAATCACTTTTTCTGTGGAATTATGTGTATTGTTGCCTCTATACGTTATCCGTCTGACTTCAATGACACGCTGTTTGATTAGACAGGGGATGACTATCAGAGATTGTGCGTCTGTGTAATTTAACAGCCACCTATCTTTGCTGAATTAGACACAGGTTAGTAAGACAACCGCCAGTCACAGTAACTGCAAGCACACCTGACTCATTAAGGTAGCTGTCAGCAGAGTCAGAGCTATGAAAAGAAAAACGAAGAGAACCGTCATCTCTGTTTGATAATGTGAGCTGGTGTTTCCCCCGTTTGCTTGTGGAGGATGAGTGGGAACGGTGACGCTCTAGATTTCTACGCTACATATGTTGTGCAGAACAGATTTCTAGTTCAGGTGGGCGGGGACATTTTGCAGCTGATGTCGGGGGAAAGTGGCTCCTAACGGTATGACCCAGCCAATGCAACCTCAACGTGTCCGTTGCGGTCATGAGAGGTGCCTTCTCTGTATGGCAGGTTTCAGACCTGCTGATCGCAGCGGAAAAGTCCCTGACAAGGTCCTAACATAACCTATGATTTGCAGTAGTTGTAGTAGGACTGTGTGTATAAGCCTGTGTGACAGAGTTATGAACCGGCATAAAAGACCTGTTTTGACTTGTGATCCCGGTTTTCTCAGAAGCTCATTATACAAGGCTTTGTTAGCGTCTCTTTAAACACGGTTGCTCTTCCGCTACGTTAGATGTGTTTTGAGCGCCGGGCAGACTTGATGTTTTGTCAGTCATCATATCCACATGTGGATAATGTGGAATGTGTGGTTTCTGCTTTTTACCGCCTGCCCTGTTTTGATGGATGTAGTGTTCTAACTCTCCATGCCCAAAACGGAATCCTTCACATTTCATAATCGGAACGATATACTCATGAAATAGAATCCTATTTATTCTACAGATTCCAGGTCCTAGAACTGGTTTTGTATTGGTTAACTGGGATTCTGTCTGGTCCTGGAACAGAGTTTGTTGGGATAATGACAGTTTTGCTAACATTTCTACAGTTTCTCTGATTGAAGCTATACCTATTACATAGTTATTACTCCAACCACAGGACCACCGAATATAGCTGGACACATTCCTGAACTATATAACAAGTAACTATAGATGTGGTGCATTCGGTATGTAACCCAGAAGTAGCCTAAATAACTGAGGCTGCCACACTGTTAGTTATACTGTATACGTTTTAGTGGGGGCAGACCATTGTCTTAGTTTTGGCAGACTCTGGATACACACAGTGAAAGCTATACTTTTTTAGCCTGTATAATATCCTCTCCCAGCCAGCTCTCTCTGTCGACCCGTCTGCTTTCACAGCTCCTCAGAATGGGACTTGGAATAAAAGTAAATGGCACCAGAGGATAAAACAAATGCTGGTGTCAATTGGCTGATTTCTCAATCATCGCCATACACTTTTGCCTGATCAAATGATAGTGTCATTGCTGCTCCATTCTCCTCTACTCTACCGACTGTTCAGAAACTGAGGTAGGAGGCTGTCTATTCTGAGATTGGGGAATGGGAACTGGGTGGGGTGTTTCTGCTTTCCTGTTTTGGGGAGATTCTAGAACAGATAGAGGCATTCTGGAACAGATAGAGGCATTCTGGAATGGGGAGTGTTTACAGTGGCTTTCTACATACATGTTCCTACGTCCCAGAAAGGGCCTGTGCTGTCTTGCTCCTGTGTGTGTTGGGTGTTTATGACGGTGTGTAGGGTGTGTGAAGGAGTGTGTGTTGGTTGTGTACGTGTGTGCTTTGGGTGTGTTTGACAGAACTACGCATCCTTGAATCCACAGCAGTTGTACTTGTACTGCTACATTTTTTTCTATTAGTAGTTTCACCTCTGAATTCTTCAAGCGTCAGATGTTTAAATGCAGCTGCAAGGCCACAAATAGACCTGAAACTTTACATACACACTTTTAGAAAACAAAGGTTGCAACTACGTTACTTGATGAGAACACATTGGCCTTGGATAGCAGAAGCTGCAGACACGTAGTCAATCCACTCTGAAGCACCATTTGTTTAAAACAGTGTTACGTAAGTAAAGCTCTTTAAAGATCAGCAGTGGTCACAAAGTGCTTATATAGATACCCAGCCTGAAAACCCAAAGAGCAAGCAACAACAGAGTTAAAGAACTCCCTAGTAGGTTTGAGTGGTCAGGCTGTGCTGGGTGAAGAGTTCCTGACCCTTAGGGCCACGTGAATGTTTTTGCATGTTCAGATGACAAGCAGGTCAATGAATGCACGTGGACTCTGTCCAGAGTTGGTGGGAGGGCCTGCTTTATTACTTAAATGTGAAGACGTCCAAACCAATGGAGTTGGATTTGATACACACCCAATGGGAGTGTCCCGCTGTGGGAACGTTGTCTCTTTTTTTAGAGCAGCACGGGAAACTTGATTCTCCTCCTAAACAGCATTCTAGTTGCTATAGCTACTCTCTGTAGCTACACCTTTGCTCAATCTGCTGTATGAAACTCAGTCATATTCAGCAACAACATCGTTATGTTAGGTTAGTCAGACCTCTAGTAAACTCTCCACACCTGTAGTCAATCCTCCACACCTCAAGACCTGTGACTTCTAGTCAACCCTCCACACCTCAAGACCTCTGTGACCTCTTGTCAATCCTCCACACTTCAAGACTGACCTCTAGTCAACCCTCCACACTTCAAGACCTCTGTGACCTCTAGTCAACCCTTCACACTTCAAGACCTCTTTGACCTCTAGTCAACCCCCCACACTTCAAGACCTCTGTGACCTCTAGTCAACCCTCCACACTTCAAGACCTCTGTGACCTCTAGTCTACCCTCCACACTTCAAGACCTGTGACCTCTAGTCAACCCTCCACACTTGAAGACCTCTGTGACCTCCAGTCAATCCCTCACACTTCAAGACCTCTGTGACCTCTAATCAACCCTTCACACTTCAAGACCTCTGTGACCTCTAGTCAACCCTCCACACTTCAAGAACTCTGTGACCTCTAGTCAACCCTCCACATTCCGATACGCCCCAATTGTATTGGTCAAATTATAAAGTTGCCTTCTCCTTTTTACATGGGCATGCCAAATCCCTCAACCCGGTGGCTTAAGATTTAACTCAGTTTATGTTCAAGTGAGAAACAAGCACTGAATGTTTTTTCAAGATAAAACAAATACAAGTTAGAATGCTTTTGTATGGCGGTCACCACAAAGTGAAAGTGAGTCTAGCAACTTAGGAGACGTTTTGGTTTGGTCATCCTTCCATCGGAGAGTGTTTTTCTGATCATATACATATATGTTGTTCTTTTCATCACATTCAATATCTATGCTCTGTTTATCTAATATTGTAAATCTAAGTTGTGACAAATAGAGTCTTGTTTTGGTTCTGCCTGCCTGGTTGATAACATTTATAATGGTACTTTAAGACTTTTGAACTGATGCCATGAAATGCACCATACAAATACCTGTATCTTATTTATTTTTTACAGCAGTTGGCATTATTTTGATGGCATACTAGCGTGCCAGTCAGTGTCCATATTAATACAGATTAGGATGTGTGTTTTTAGTAGTCTGAGGTTTTTCGAGTCATACTATTTGTGTAGCTCTATTTATATGATTCCTTACAAAGTACATTTCCAGTTTATAAATCTGTTACGACCAAGCCATGAGGTGTTGAGAGGACCCAGTCTTTCAGGCCACTTTTCTTTAGCACTGCCACTGTGGCAAATTGCAATAACCATGTCAAAGCTTTTCTACCTACTGTCTGCTGTGTATAGGCCAAAGCTATACAACCTGCGGTAGAAAGGTCACTCTGTAAACACCCTGTAACTGCTTGTATTGGCATCCTCTGAACTGGTTGGGTGCTGTATCAAGCTACAGTCTGCAGGGTTCAGCAACACAGTTCAACACCATGCATATGCATGTTCAGCCTATTCAGGTAACACTGTTATTCTGTTGCGACATTGGTCCATTGTTTTAGGGCCAGACACCCATTGTTAGGACGTTTTCCTGGTTGTTGTGTGGATCACCCGGTCCAGATAGGACCCTGTTCCCTTTATAGTCCATTGTTTTAGGGCCAGACACCCATTGTTAGGACGTTTTCCTGGTTGTTGTGTGGATCACCCGGTCCAGATAGGACCCTGTTCCCTTTATAGTCCATTGTTT